>JBBBDQ010000209.1:692500-960000 GCA_037127315.1 Ascarosepion bandense | reverse complement strand
CATATCGAAATGGCCATTCAACATCTTTGAATTAATCCTTTTTTAATATATATATATATATATATATATATATATATATATATATATATAAAAACAAAGAAACTGATTTTGTGAAGTGAACTATATATATATATATATATATATATATATATATTGATTGATTGTTTAATACTTAGTTTTGCTCCTAAAAGGGTTAGACCAGTACACATTTGTATTAAAAACTGTTCTGTACAATTATATTGTAGACCTTTTGAATATTTTTCATTTTTAAACGAGATTTTTCGCTACTTTGCTTTCCACCATGAGTGGTTTCTTCAGGCGATTTTTAATAACGATTAATAATCGCCTGACGAAACAACTCATGGTGGAAACCAAGTTTGCGAAATAACTCGTTTAAAATTTTATATATATATATATATATGTGTGTGTGTGTGTGTGTGTGTGTGTGTGTGTGCGTGCGTGTGTGTGCGTGTGTGTGTATCTTCACTCAAGATATTTGGGTTTAAGATCAAAAAATGAAACGTGAATTTACAATTTCAATTTATTTTCTGGAATTTACATTTCGGTATGTTAACAACATATAACATACCACATTTTTGTTTGAACCTTCCATGAGAACAAAACGATTGTAACGCATGACTTGCAAATGTTTCTTGTTGCCCGATATTGTAACTTAGATCGTTTGTTTAAACATTAAATATAACTGAATGACTGCTCTTGATTCCAGCTTCAGATTTCGCCTGTAATGACTGCCATGTTTGTTAAAAATTATAAACACACATGAAGACGAGAGAGCCGTTTTGAAGCTGAGAAAAGTAGTAAAATCGATCAGAGCCTGTGATTAAGTATTTAGTATAATCAACACAACAATCTAGAATGATCTGAAAAAGAATGAAACTACCAGTGTACTAAGAAATAGACATAGGGCTGGAAAACAACAGATGCTTATGAAAGAAACATTTGTGTGACCTGGCAGGAAATAATCCACATCAAATGTCAGTGACATCCCAAAAACTTCCACAGTGCAGGGGTCAAGGTTTCACTGACCATCTTTCGAAGAAGACTTTGAGATATAAGCCATTCATTAACAGAAGGAATCGGAAGGTCAGATTGAAATTTGCAAGAATGTGAAGAGATGAACAAGAAAACTAATTGAAGGAAGTTTTATGGGGTGATAAGGCCAAGATTAATGTCTATCAAAGCGATGAAAATGACAAAGTGTGGAGAAATGAAGTATCTACTTATGATCCAAAGCATACAAGCTTATCTGTGAAGTATGGGGGGGGCAGTGTCTTGGCTTGTGCTTGAATGGATGCGTCTGAAATGGGTTCATACTTATTGATGATGTAATTCATGATGCCAGCAGTAGAATAAATTTAGATGTCTATATAGTGTCTGCAACTTTGCAGAGAGATGTATCCAAAATCAGTCGTTATGAAGTTTATCATCAAGCAGAAGAATGGCTAAAAAAATACTGCCTTCAAAACAAAGGACTTCATCAGAAGAAAAAATTGACAGTTTTTGACTGGCCGAGTCAGTCATCGGATTTCATACAATAAAGTATGAATTTCATCTCCTGAAGAGGAGACTGAAAAGCCCAGAAACACAAGAACTGAAAGGGGCTATGTTAAAAATCTGGAAAAACATCACAAATGAAGAATGAAGGTGATTGTTACGTGTTAAGTGTAACAAAAGAAAAAATGACTGACCAAAACTCAGAGTTAAATATCACATAAAAATATTTAATTTACCAAAACATTAAATGCAAATATTTACAAATATACAGTTTTTGTATTCAAAAAGAAAAACAGAGTTTATTACTGACAGGCAAAGTGTTACGAAAAGAAAGGAAGGTGTCAAATATCTTTACCAAGTTGAGATAGCAAATAAGTTTAACTGCTACACTTTTTAGAAATCCTCAAATGTGTATATAAAGAATAATTATTAGTTCGGTCAATAAAAGAGTCAAAAATATTTATTTACCCATGAGGTTCTCTTTCAGGTTTTAGTTGGTTGGCAACTTTTCTTAGAGATTCTTTGGGCTGGGTGCACAGATCCACGAATCAAGACGGAGTTGATAACGTCAGCAAATCCTGTTAACAACTGACTACTCTCTTCCCAAAACCTATTTTTATAGGGGCTAAAACTTAATTTGCATATTCTAGAATCCTTTAAAATTCTCTAGATTTTACTCGAGTTTTCTAGGACACTCTAGCATCTTCCAAACATTCTATTTCTAATTTCCTTATTTTTAAGGCTACTTCATAAAATAAAACTTTTTTGTAATAACAAGTAGGACTCAAATGAATCTCTTACTACAACTTTTAAACATTATTAATATTATTTTTATACATAAATGCATCCTCGTAACACTTCCCATTTTCAAAGTAAAATTTATGAAATCATAATGAAAAACTTTTGTGAGATAATATCAATCCATTTTTCTAGTTGTTGTAAAGAAATAAATCATAATATCATTTTTTGAAAAGCTAGATAAAGCATTTGCAATGAAACTGTTGTTTCCTTTAATGTGTTTTATAATAATGTCATATTCATGCAGGAGAAGATTCGATCTTGTAAATCTTTGATTTTTATTAGTCATTTTTTAAGGTATGTTATGGGATTATGGTTAGTATCAATCAGAGACAGGATAAACAGTAATATTGAGGTAAAGGTCAAAATGTTGTAGCGCTGATAACATCACCAAACATTCTTTTTCAGTAGTGGAATATTTCTTCTGGTAGATGCTTAACATTTTTGAGAAATATCCAATGGCTCTATCGACGCTTTCATCATCTTCTTGGATCAAGATGCCACCCATTCCGACATCTCTGGCATTGATTTGCAATTTACATTGTTTTGAAAAAAAATGGAGTGGCAAGAGCTGGGCCACCAATGAGATTTGATGATTCTGTTGAAAGCCTCGTTACAGGTTTCACTTTACTTGTATTTTACATCCTTTTTCAGGAGATTGATGAGTCGACTTGCTATTGATGAGAATATTTACAAAAGTTTCTGTAGAATATAGCCATACCGAGAAATCTCATTAGGTATTTTTTGTTAGTTGGAATAGGATACTTTAAGTTAGTATCCACTTTTTCTGTGATAGGCTTAACCTGTCCCTGGTCAACGGTATGACTCAAATAATTTACTGTTGCATGAGAGAATTCGCTCTTTTTTAGGTTCACACATAGGTTTGCTTCTTCCAGCTTAAGAAAGAATTGCTTGATGGTGCGTATATGTTCGTCCCAAGTCATGCTGTATACAATTACATTGTCTATGTAGACCTTACATACCTGGATTTCGTGTAGAAGGGAATGCATCATCCGATGAAAAGTTACCGGCACATTTTTCATCCCGAACGGCATAACCTTATATTGGTATAAACCATCTGGAGTCACAAATGCTGAAATTTCTTAGACATTGTCAGTTAAGGGCACTTGCCAATAACCTTTCATTAAATCAAATTTACTGACATATTTCGCCTTGCCGATGTTGTCAATACAGTCATCAATTCTAGGAATTGGAAAGGAGTAACTTTTGGTTCTGCATTTACTTTTCGAAAGTCTGTTACAAATCGATAGTTTCTATCAGGTTTTGGTATAAGAATACAAGGAGAACTCTACTGACTGTTGCTTGGTTAATGATTCCATTATCCAGCATGTATTTAATCTCTGCTCTCAACTGTTCAAGTTTGATTGAATTTACCCGGTAAAAGTGTTGTTTGATGGGTTTTTCATCTCCAACTAAAACATCATGTACTGCAACCGTTGTTCTTCTAGGAACATCAGGAAAAAGATTTTTGAAATCATTGACCAAACTATGAACTTCTTTTCTTATTTGATAAATGTTCAAAGTTTACATTTAAATTAGATAGTATTTCTGAGTTTTTAAATAACTACTCTGACCTATTTGTTTGTTTGGAGACTTAACGACCTATCAATCCTTATGGGATCATTTAAGGTCATAACCAATGATTTTTGCGTAAGGTTATTTTATTTTTACATTTTTCTTTTCGAGTATCAAGGTTCATTGGGATCTGTTTTTAAGGGCAGGGTCCCCAAATCCTACCCTTGTTATTTAACCCATAACTGTAGGGAAGGGACGGATTAATACCTTTCCCAAGAGTAACAGTGCTTAAGTGACTGCAGGGTATTCAACTGGAATTCGGACTCGGCTCACCGATATCTCTTTCCGATCCGATATCCACTGCACCACAACGCACATCCGTCACTATACGCTTACAGCACCTGGTATTCCCAAGCGGTCACCCATCTAAGTACTGACCAGGCTCAACGTTACTTAACTTCAGTGATCGAGCGAGAACCGGTGTATTCAACGTGATAGGCCGTAAGCCTTACTCCTACCTATGTCCTTCTCCCTAATAACTGTATCTTCATTATTGTCAAATTAATCTTCAAATTGAATTGTATTATTTTTTTTATAATGGTTGAAACTGGTTTAATTTTAGTTACATAATTTCTGTCGATATAACTTTTTAACATATTAATGCGACAAATTCTTTTCTTTTTCCTTCGAGCTGGGGGTGCTGATTATATAATTTACATCATTGATTTTCTTTTCTATCTCATAAGGATCAAAATATCTTGTTGTAGAGATGATTAGGAATTGGCAAAAATACTAAAACTTTGTCACTATTTTCAAATTTACAATCTTTCCTATTTTTGTCGTATCTTCATTTTTAATTTGGGAGTTCTTTTTAATTTACTTGTGCTATTTTGAAAGCATTGTATAATTTCTCTTCCAAATTTGATACATAGTCTAAAAGATGCATCTCATTTTGTTTAGTCAACTATTTTCTTTTAGAAGTCTTAGAGGATCCCTCATCGTATGTTCGAAGACCAATTAAAAATGACTAAACCCAAAAGTGTCTTGAACAGCTTCTCTAGCGGCAAACAAACAAAATGAACCCCTTCGTCCCAATCCTTTTTATATTGATAACAATATTTTCTGATCATAGACATTACTGTTTGATGAAAACGCTCAAGAGCTCCCTGTGATTTGGGGTGATAAACACTGGATTTGTATTACTTAATAGCAATTTCACTCATTAATTGTTGAAATAAACAAGACATAAAATTCGAACCTTTTTCTGACTGAATAGACGAAGGAATCCTGACTAAACAGAAAAACTTAGTTAAAGCCTTAAGAATAGTCCTAGCCTTAATTTTTCCCAAGTGGGATAGCGTCTGGAAAGCGAGTTGATGTACACATAATTGTCAATAAACATTGGTTTCCTATTTTTGCTTTTGGAAGAAAACCTACACAATGAACTAGTACACTACTGAAATGTTCTTCAAATGCTGGAATAGGTTTCAGAGGGGTTGACGGAATATTTTGATTAGGTTTTCCAACCATGTGGCATCTGTAGCAGGAGTTACAGAAATTGACGATTCGACCAGTAAAAATGATTTAATATTTTTTCACAGGTCTTATTTATTACTAAATGTCCTGTCATTGGAGTATCACGAACTATATTTAGTATTTCTTGTCTGTATACTTTCCGGACCACTATTTGGTTTATTATCTTCTACTCCTCATTTAGGTTGGCATCCACTGGGCGCCATTTCAACATTAAAATGATATCTCTCACATTAAAACATTCTCTAACTGTTCTTCTTTCTTCTAAAGGGAGTATTTTATTTTTTAAAAGACAAAGCTCAGGATCTTTTTATTGTTCAATAACAAGTTGATTTTTATTTAGATCGTCATTCATTTTTTTCTGTACCTTTTTTTTGGGGGGGGGGTTGTTTTGTTAATTTGTTATCCGAATTATTGGTTTGTTCTAAATGATGAGATATAAAGGCTTCATTCAATGGTAACCAATTAGCTGGTTTTGCTGAATCTTTCCTTTCGGAAATTTGTTTCTTTGCTTTTGCCCTAGTAATAACACAATCAGGGAATAATTCACTGTTTTCTTCGACCGCAAATTCATCGTTTATTTCTATTTTATCACAGACTATTGGTTCTTCTACTACCCTGTCACCTGCTAAGTCGTTGCCTAACATTAAAGAAATCCCTTAAAATGGCAGGGTTGGTCGTACACCGACTACAAACGGACCATTCACCAATTTTGATTTTATATAAATTTTATGAAGGGGAACCTTAATTACACCTAATTCAACACCATGCAAAATCGCCAGTGAAGGTCAGTTCCGATAGCTCTCGTATGCCGTCTAATAATAAGGTTTGAGACGCACTGGTGTTTCGCAAGATTTGGATAAGCCTAGCTTTCTCAGGGTTGTCCATATAAACAGAGCCCTGGGATAAAAATGGTTTATAACTTTCCATATATGTGTTCGTATTTTTTCTAACATCTAGTTAAGAGAAGGAAGAATGAGGAAAGAAGTTAATTGTTTTCTGTTTTATAGCAAAAGTATGTGGCTGAAGGAAGCTCTTTTCTTCTCGTTTTCTTTTTAAGATACGACAGTCGGATATTATGTGATTATCCTTCTTACAGTAGTAACAGGAAAGTTTTGATTCTGACGAAACAGAACTTTTAGGTGTATGTCTGATTTTTTGTGCATACCACTTATATGAGATACATCATGAGGGAGAGGTTTGGACAGTGTTTGTGTATTTGTGTGAATACCTGACTGGTTTTCGTTTATTTTAATGTTTTCAAAACTCTTTTTGTGAATTATCCCATAGGTATTTGCTACTACTGCTACCTCGTTAATCGTTTCTACGTGCTTATCTTCGAGATGTATTCGAATTTCCTGTGAAACGCATTGCTTAAATTCTTCAATAAGAATGAATTGGCATAACTTATTGCAATCATTACTTATTTTTTTTCGCCCTAACCCATCTATCAAACAGCTCTTCTTTTTCTCAAGCGAAATCAACGTATATCTATTGCACGAATTTTTATAATTCTGACATTTCTGCCTATATGCCTCTGGTACTAATTCATATGCATTTAAAAGGGCATTTTTGATTTTCTCGTAATCTGTGGCCTCTTCAATACTGAGGGCCGAGTATATATTAGCAGCTCTGCCGACCAAAACCGTCTGTAAGACTGTTGACCATCCTAAATTTATTGCTATTTTTTTCAAAATGAGGAAAGTATTTTTCCACTTTTTTCTCACAAAACTTAGGTATATTTACCGGCATCAAATGCTGCACTTATGGAAGGATTCTGTGAATTTTGACTTCTATTATGATGTTGTAATTTTAGTTGCAACATAATAATAGAACTTTATTTCAGCTTGGATTTTTAATCTTTTTTCCATTTCTATTTTTTATTGCATCTCTAATTTCTTTATTTCTAAATGAAGACGTAAATTAATTTGTGGTCTTTTTCGTCTATATTATATAAGTCTAAGAAAGTTCAAATTTATTAGTTCTTTTGCTACGATATTCTAATTTCTCCTTTTTTCATAGACGTGTTTATATTTACTTTGAAATAGTCCGAAATTTGTAATAAGTCCGACGTTTGTAAAACTTCAAATGATTCGCTAACATCGGCTAAACTTTAAAAATTTTACACAGAAAAAGGCATGTTATTTTTTTTAAATATTTTAAGAAAGAGTTTTAATATAGTTACTTTCTTTTCGAGATGAAGCATAGTGAAAATAAATCCTTAAATAACTCCTCCTAATTTTGAAAACTTTTCGGTTGTTAAACAATTATAGTCGCGCGTTCGTAAAAAAGAAGTGTTTGAGAAATGATAAAATCAATTATTGCAAATCGCCTGAATATACCGAAAGATTGAAATTTAGGTCGCGGAAATAACTCATGTTCAAAAGAAAAAATTCCCTTGGTATAACGCTTCTTACTCGGGCGTGTTTTTACTTACATATATTTAATTCAATCAAAAGAAATCACCAACAGAAAGCTCACCTCTGCATGTCTAAGGTTACCCATTTTCTACGCTACATGTGCTCATAACATGAACTTCCTTTCTTCTTATACGTTTATAAAACAACTTACTACATGTGTTTGTGAGGCTATTCGTTAATATGCATTTAGTAAACAAAAATGCATAGCAGTTTGTACTGAACTCATTTTTCTTAGTCTCGTTAGAAAATCAAAGCAATTGTTTCCAATACGTATAATGCAATGTTATTTATTGCTACTTTGAATGTAAACGGGTTTCTAGTTTAGGGGTCATGGCCTTATGTGCGAGCAATCGCAAATGTGAATTAGATACTAATATGAAAATAGCGTTTAGTTATTAGTTGCTTTGATCTATCATGCTTTGCAAAGTCATGGACTCCGATAGAGTTCAACTGCTAATCGGTTGCTTCTTGCCAGGAGCCAACTAATGTCTGACATTAAAGGCCAATTGGAATTAGGTTCGGTTGGCTATACCAGGGAAAACGAAAAAACTAAACAAGTAAGAGTAAAATGGATTCTTGTTTCTAATGCCTGCAGTGAAATAATACTGGTTTCTCTCAAAAGTTCATGCCAATTTTTAAGGGAAATTAAGCCACAAAACAAGATTTTGCTATTGAATATTCATTCAACTAAATATAAACCATTTTGTTTCATAGTTTTATACTTTTTAAAGATTCTGTCTTTTCTGAATTTCGGTGTTATCTTTTTGCGTCCTTCAAAGAATTATATATTTTATTAATGAGCTTATTTTGCAAGAAGCTGAATAAATAAAAACCTGAAGGAGCAAAATTTGGTGAATTTGCGAGTCAACAATAAATTTCTGTTTTTCTATTTCTAACCTTTTTTCTTGAATTCCTACACTTATTTCTTACACATACGAGTATTACTTTTCTGAACTAATGGACGGGTTTCTTGGCAGAAGTTCGTAGTAAAGGATTATTTTCAAATCTAACCAAAACCACGGCATCAGTTTCTTAGCATAAAACCTACTTTTTGGGTAATGATCATCAGTAAAAAGGCAGCCCAAAATGCCAAATACAGGACGGGGATACCAGAATCAAGCAGGAAAAAAAATTTAAATACCTGGGAAGCGTTATAATAGAAGACGGAAAGTGCGATACAGAGATCAGAAGGCGAATTGGCATGGCGAAGGAAGCATTCCAGAAGTTGAGTAAAGTATTAAGAAATCGAACAGTTTCGCTAAAGACTAGGAAGGGAGGACTAGATTTCTACTTGATGTCAGTTTTTCAATATGGCAGTGAATGCTGGACAATACCATCAAAGATGAAGGAAAAACTTGAAGCAACTGAAATGTGGTTTTACAGAAGGATGCTGCGAATATCATGGATCGAGCATGTGAGCAATGATGAGGTCTTGGAAATGATGGAAACAAAAAGGAAATTAATACTGAGCATCAGGAAGAGATAGCCGAAGTTCCTGGGACACGCAATGAGGAAGGAAGGCTTGAAGAATCTGATACTAACAGGCCAGATAGAGTTAAAAAGAGACAGGGAAAAGCAACAGATAACATATTTGAAGGACCTAATCAGGTGGAAGACGGAACGAGGATTGCATGGTGTAACAGGAGAAGGCGTGCTCAGAGCCACCAGGGATAGGGAAACGTGGACGGCCATCATCGCCTACGTTCTGAAGGGACAAGGCACATAGAAGAAGAAGAAAATTGCCCCAGTATCTTTTCCGTTGAACATTATTATAAACGACTAATTTCTGATCCATTTCTCATCACCCGTCTCAATTTGCTTAAAAATTGTGCATTCTCGTTGCTTTATATATAAAATCACTAACAGAAATGTAATATAAAATTTTCATTACACATCTATAAAAAGAAGTTGTATATTTGAGTAAATTTATAATTTCTCAATGAATTGGAATTCATTCATGTAATCCATATGAGTGTAAGGATGCGTTGAAGCTATTTAAGAAGATGTCTCGAAATATTAGTTTAATATTTTTCCGCTAAAACTATTAACTTTTTTTATGAAATCACTTAATTCAACAGTCAATGCTTATCATATTCATGCAACATTATACAGTGAAATGATCAGATCAAAATTCAATTAATAATTAATTATCAGCCTACGCATTTATTTTATTCACATCCCGTGTATAAATAGTGAGAGATGACTTTGTATACACTCACTACTCACTTACCAATCGTTTCCAGTGACAATATCATGGTCAAAATGAGAACTTGTATGTAATTGCTATTTCAAGTTTTCTGACATGAAATGGGTTTGCATCATCCAGCTATAGGTATCGGATCATTGCAGATGTTAGTGCTCGAATTCCATTATTATTATTAATGTTACAAAAGTAATGAACGATTTCAGAAAAAAGGTTTTATTCTTAAAAAATAACCGTAGAAATGTTCAAATTAGTTAAAATGCTAGCCTTGAGCATCTGTGCACCTCAGCCATCGATCGACGAGATTATTTGTTCCTTGTTAATAAAAAGATATTGGCTGTGATGCAAAAGATGTTTGAAAGCTAATTCTACCTCCAGTTTTGACTTTAAAATGTTACCATTTAAAAATGTGCTTAAGTGCTTACAAATGATAATCAGTGGGTGAAAGATCAGGACAATATGTAGAATGTGGTAAACTATTGCATCCCAGGTCTGTGGGTATTTCCAGTGTCATTGTTCCTACATATGGCGGCGCATTATCATGGGGCAGAATTGGACCACGTTGATTCATCAATGCAAGTCATCAGATTCTATCTAATACATTTGTAAATCTATTTGTCCGTGTATTGAATATTGTTGCCATATCTGGACATGTTGCTTCTGTACATAACATTTTAGAAAATAGCCTGTAGTGTAATTGCTCCTGACCAGATATTGCAAATTCAGTCACGTTCTTACTGACGTGACATGGGTTGCCTCTCTCTTTTCTGCATATATTTTTATGGTATCGGTTATATATTTCAATATTTTCAGAGTGACTTGATCCCAGTTTAAGGGTTAACTATTTGCCCATTGCTGGGACCCTAACACTCAGGGTTAGGTTGGATCTGGGAACAACAGCAATTAATAGGTGATTCCACGTTCCTCACAACCTCCTAATCAGAGGCTTTGCTACCAGATGCAGTTTACCGTCATGTCAAGGACCTTGATCGGTTGAATATTCTGGATCATGACAAGGTATTATATTTTTGGATATAACCCTGTCTCTCCCAAGGAAGAGAAAACATCGACAACCTGGGGAAAAAATGTCATGTCAACAGTGTCAAACATATTCCTCATATTATCTATTTTAAAATACCACTGACTGGTTCTATCAGCAGTTGTTGAAGTTCCGCGAAATTAGCCCGGATTTCTCTGCAATTCCACTGTAGTATTACATACTTTCGTAATTTCATTGTTTAAATGCGTAATTTGGTTGAACTGGAGTTATTGGCCTGTTGGGCTTATTTTTAATTCTCGGCTCGTTGGTTTCCATTCTTACTATAAAGCCAAACATATTTTCCGTGGCAATCTTCGAAGTTGATTTTTCTGTAGGTTGGCTTATTAGATTTGAATACTTAATACGTTCCTGTGATGAAGTTAGGGTATGGTCTATCTTAGATTGTAAGTGACATTCTGCTTTGTTCTTGCTTGATTCAGGGTTTTGTATATTATTTTCCACAGGTTGTCGATTTTGGAATTTGGTAGATAAATTGGTGATGGTCGCAGGTTTTGTTTTTTTGGGAGGAGTGGTCTTTTCCATGGTGCTTCCACTAAATAAATTAAATCCTTCTATTAGATTAGAAAATAGGTCTCACAGATGTATTATTCAATTACCAAGATGCAATAGTCATTTCAATTCTAAAAGTTTCTTTCTTGCACTTCCCACCAATGGAATTATCATCAGATCTATTGCTTACCTGAAAACTCAGGTAAGTGACATCCGTGATACACGCTTGGGCGATCATGTCTCGAAAGAGATGTCTGACTGGGCAGAAAACCTTCCCGCAGTCGGTTGCCGTTACATTCTCCAAGAGACTAGTTGTTAACGAAAGCTATAGAACCCCATCTGTCCTGTTATTTACCCCAAAGCTGAGGAGAAGAGACGGATTAATATATTTGCCAAAAGTATTTGCGCATAAGTAATGCAACGAATTCAACTAGAACTCAAAATTTGTTCTCCGGTATTTTATTCTGAAAGGATACACACAGCGTCACAACGCACATCCAATCTCCAAATACAACTGATAGCTACAATCTCTAAAAATGTAAATGCAACGCCAAATGTTTCCCGAGCCTACCAATTTAAAGTTTTCTCATTTTCTTTAATATTTTTTCACACCCTGTAACCATTGCTCTATTGTTTGCATGTCCTTTTCTAAATCATCCCTATTTTAAGTCTACTCATTTTCGTTTTCTTTAAATTCCCACACCCTGTAACTACTTGCTGTCTTGTTTGCATGTCCTTTCATTATTCTGACATTTCCTATATCTACCCACACTTTCTCATCACCTTCCCCCATGTAAATCCCTGCGCAATAGTGGCAGTGGAATGCCTTGCTTGGTGTGAAATGACTAAACAATTTTTTTTAAATATTTCACTTTGAATAGAACAAAATGTCATTTTATTTATTCTGATTCATTTTGCAGAAAATGTATATAAAATATGACACTTTCGTCTTCTTTTTTATTATATAAGATTTTAAAGCTTGTCGTAAGACCGGGGTCTTTGAACAGGCATTTTCATTAAGTGAGGATGTGTGTTGTGGTGCAATGGATATCCGCTATGAACGAGAAATCAGAGAACCATGTTCGATTTCCAGTTGAATTGGTTGCACTCATTTATGCGCAATTACCCCCAGAAGAGTAATAATACATCCCTTCTTTCTCAGCTATAAGTTAAATAGCAATTCAGATTGGGTTCTAATGCATTAGTTTGCAACCAGTCTACCGCAGAAAGTAATGACCACCTACTGCGGAAAAACCCTCTGCCCAGTCAGTCATATCTCTCGAGACATGATCGCCCAAGCATGTATTACGTATGACACTTAACTGACTGAGGCATGACTGTATAAACCGATATATTCACTCATCCGTTTTCTTTCTTTTCGATTCCAATCCCATTTTTATGTTTGATGTGGCTCAAAACCAAAATAACAGAACACCGTTCGAGGAACTAACTCAATATTCATTCGTAATTAATCTAACGAGACATGTTTGCTAAACATTGCACCACATCGAAGGTGCTTAGAGATTTACTGTACATAACCGAATTGTGAAACAACGCCGAGATTAAGTATCACCCAGTGAGGATCTAACTCATTACTTAATCGTAACTGATCTATCGCTAGAAGATGGATAACCATTAAACTACGTTGATGTTAATGTAAAGAATAACAATGTAACCTTCTTGACTGTGATGTTATTCGTGGCCGAGTACTAAAGGATGGTGTATCGTACTTTGGTTGCCCCTAATATGTGAAATGGAGGCATCTATTTCAAATGCAAGTGTCCACTATAATAACATTTGACGTAATAAAATTGTAGGATTAAAAATAAATCTATTAATATATGTTTAAAAATATACATGTATATATTTAAAAAGTATTTATTATATGGATTAATAATAAATATGCAAATACTTTATATATATATATATATATATATATATATATAGATTGTTTGATTGTTTAATTGCTTAGTTTCTGGTCGTGATAAGAGTAGACCTGTGCACATTAGAACTTTTGAATGTTTTCCTTTCTAAACGTGTTATTACGCGACCTAAGTTTCTACCATGAGTGGTGTTTTTAGGCGATTTTCAATAAAATATAATACAATTATTGAAAATCTCCTTAAGATACCACTTATGGCAGAAACCTAGGTCGTGTAATATCTCGTTTACAAATAGAATATATATATATATATATATATATATATATATATATATATATATATATATATATATATATATATATATGAGTTAGAGAAATTTTTCAAAATTCAAATGTGTCGGACGTACATTTCTGGAAAATGAAAGAAGAAGGGCTGGATCCTTAAATTAGCTGGAAACTGGTAGGTTCAGCCCGTATTCCGAGGAATTTTCGTGATAGGTGCTGTCTATGTTTACTGGAAAAAATTTCAATATTAAAATACCCCCACCAACACCGGCTACTGAAACATAGGAGGGAATTCATCAGTAAGTGCCGCCACAAGGCAAATTATTCGAATACTTAAATGTAGAATTTAAATCCCCGTTGACTAGATATTAGAATATAAATTAAAAGGATTCAATTTAAGTTTTAATCTTAATTTTACCCTAACGTTAACCTTAACCAATATTTTTCTCTAATAATTTTTAAACTGATAACTTCCTGTAATTGGCTTTTAACTCGCTTCTACCAAAAAGGTTTAATCAAATAAACTTTTAAAAAAATTTAATATCTTATATTGAAACCCATTCCTTCTCGCCTAAGTAGATTTCTTCAAACAGCCCAAAATCTTAACTTTAAAAAGTAATTTAACTCATTTAGTTGTCTATATTTATAAAAAATGAATTCCTATTACTCCGCTTCCTAAATATACCATTTCAACACTCTGTAACCCCGCGACTACCAGCTCTGTCCCTTTCCCACCTTGTGACCGTTGTTAACTAAAAACCCCTCTCCACACTCTAACTCAGGGCCTTCGCCATTTGGAAAAACAATGTCGCTGACGTGATGTAGAGTCTCTATTAGAGACCCTATGTTGAAATGTACATCCGACACCTTCGAATTTTGAAAATTTTCTCTAATTTATATTGGATCTGTATTCTTAATACATTGAGTTCTCTGCCTGCATCACTTTTTAATGTTAAATTTTTTTAATATTGATTAGGATCAGGTTCTTGGAATTTACCTTCCTACTCTTCCACTTCGGATTAAAGAAAAACAAAAACAAATATATATATATATATATATATATATATATAATTTGCACAGTTCGATATTGAGGTCAGGCTTGATGATTGAGTTTAAACATGAAACAGTCTGTTGCCACTAGATGTTAACTTCAATGTCCACTTTTATACGTGACGCGATTGGTAAATTGACGTCGTTTTATATTTTAATTTCGTGAAGGCGCATTATTTGCTTTTGTTTTTGTTGTCTCTACAGTATAGCAGGCTCAATTGGGCACCGTCCTTGGAAAAAACACCATGATTGAACTGACTCCTTCAAAAATTTGAAAACGTCATGCTGTACTGATTGCCAGAAGGTCCAATACAAACATTTCAAAATTATTGAGTGTCAATTGGAGCACATTGCAGAGGTGTCGGAAAGTGATGGATGAGTCTAATGGTGATTCCCAAGGTACGGAAGTTAATAAAACTCACTCCGGTCGTTATGATCAGAAAATAATTCTCGAATTTGTTGATGAGGGCCTCAGACTCAACACGGAGGCCTACTTCAAGTGCATTGAGGCGTTTTTACTTCGGTAGATCAAGAGGCTGGCTGGTAAAAGTGCCTATGTCTGATAACAGTGTTCTGCACTATTTCACACAAGCAGGAGAACCCAGTCATGAATGCCAGACAATTTCTCTAATCACATCATATTTTACGTTTGGCCACCGAACTGACCAGACTGCACCCTTTTGATTAGTGTGTGGTGCGCATTTGAGCAAGAGACCAATAAAATTTCTTGTTAGACCAAAACAAAGCTGAAATCAGCATTCCTCAATATAAAAGAAGACCGTCCAGTTAAGTTGCAAGACATTCTGAAGTTGTCTGGAGGTCGTGGTTGAAGCCATTTTTGGATTATCCTTACAATAATACGTTTTGTGTACTTGCAATTGATATTTAGTCTTTTCTGATCGCTTTCCCTCACTACATTCTGTAAGAATTCTTTTAGTTTCCTTTCCGTGTTGCTATCAACACTATGTCATATGAATATCTTATGTTCTTAAGATTTTGGCTAAAAATAAATAAAATAATATTCTGAGCATATTTCTTTAAAACCAGATTTTTGTTGCTTCATGTTTCTTAACCTGTGAGTACATGATTTAGCATTCACTGCCGTACGAAATGTGGATAATGGCAAAAAAAAGATTCCCTAACAATAAAAAACTTCATCTCGACCAATGCCAAACGTGCAAAAAGGAATAACATAAGGATTGCTGGCTCTTAGTAATCGAACGGAAAACAAATTAAAGATAGAGATACCTCAACACTCACTTCGGAGTAACCAAGTGTTATTGCTTCCAGAGGAGCCGGAAACACTTAGAAACGTAAACTACACCCGTTGCTCGTCATTTCTGAAGCCGAATCAATGTATTTCCATGACAGAAAATACTTTATTCTATATTCCTATTCCGTGTTAAGGAAAGTAAAGTGATTATTCCCAAAGTTTGGCGTATAAGATGACTCCTTCAACACACAGCTAATAGTTTTCAAGCACTGCATCAACAAGGAAGTTGAATAGTAATGTTTTAGGTGGCTTACTGAAGAGTTTCTAAAAGCGTAAAAATGAAATCACTTACCTACGTTGAATTCTTAAAAATCACCATTCAGTCATGGCTCAAGAAAAAGCAATTCAAACAAAAAGAGGGACATCTAGTTTTATTAAGCCTAATTAAGTTAAATAATTATCTTAATTAGGCTTAAGAAAATAACTTCTTGCGCCGAATCATAACTCTATCGTATATCTTTAGAGCATACCAAGAGATACCTTTATGAGGTTAGTAAACGATTTCCATCCAAGGATGATATTTGGAAAGGAATGTCAGCTGTTTATGAAATTGTCACCCGTGAAAACTTTCTGCGTTTTCACTTGTCATTAATCTGGTTTTAATAGGTAAAATCTGAAAATACATCAATCAAATATTTTTTCTATTGTGTTTTTTCAACTAAGCTTGCTACACATTGATTTAAGGGAAATTGAATCACCGGTTCTTGTACAATCACCTGGATTAAGCGTAGATCTTTGCCGCTACGTTGATGAGCGACAACCTGAGAATACCAGGCGCCGTATGTTTCCATCTGCAAGACGTTTAATAGATTTGGGAAAATTATGAATCAGCCTCTCCCACAGCTATGGGTTAATTAATAGAATTTTATCAAGAAGTCATATTTTGAAATCTGAAAATATATTTTGGCTGTAAGTAACCTGTAAAAGATATGTCTACATGTCTGTGACAAAGCATAGTATCTATTTACACAATAAATGTTACATGTTTCGGATTATTGTCCTCATTTTTATTTCCATATTCACGACGTCTCGGTCGTTAGACGCACCGGTCTCATTCAGTTAATATTTATTGTAAACCGTAAAAGCAGTCACAAAAAATCCACTGCTTACGCTGACATTACTTAGTACAAACCATTGTTGTACTTTGTTTAGTCTTTTAATACTTCTAATAGATTTATTTGTATATAGATTTATATTGCATTATAAGTCAAATTCTGTATTGTAAAATATTTTATACTGTAGTCTATTCGTAGATTATTTTGATATTATTTTGATATTTCATAACACGGTACGATTTACTTCGGACCAAAATCTGATATTAGTTTAAAAATTATAATCTTTTTATTGCTTTGCATATAATGTTGGAATAGCTCTTTGTTCTAACTGAGTATATTTGCTTTTATTTTGTTCAATTTTATTTGAGTAGATATTTTTGGCGTAATAATACTAAGCACGAAATTCCCAAACAATAATTTATATGAACATTAACCGAAAACAAGAAAGGAGAATATATAGCAGGAAGACATAGTGCTCAACGGAACAAGAATTGGACGCACACACATGCGATCAAGGCAAAAACTACACACGGTGTGCACACCGCAACCAATTTCTTACGGTGAAACATATGTTGATAAAATCAAGAAGAACAAAAATACATATTAAGTATTATCAAGTGTTAAATTTTAATATAGCCTTCATAATGTAAATGTAAACAATGGAATATCTAAAGAAAAGAAGTACTTCAAACTTATGTAAAAAGTTTGAGTTTGAGTTTTGTTTAACGGCAGGGGTTATTTAATGCCAGAATGTTCGGGTTTTATGGTATTATTTAATGTTCGGTGATATTGAGAAGGTTGATTTTGTCAAATCTTGTTGAATTTTGTTTTTATATATTAGAAAACTGAAAATGTTTTCTTGTTTTGTATTGAAACATTTATTGCTGGTAATAATTGTTTTCATTCAAAAATATATAATGGCAATATTTTTTCTTTCAAAATGTTTTATGGTAATATATTTTCATTTTCAAAAATGTATCGTGGAAAATATTTTTTCTTCAAAAAAAAAGAAAATAATAATATATATATATATATATATATATATATATATTCAGATTTTAAAATATATATATACGGCTATCTAACCGTACTGATTAGTTGCGATACAGCGAAACAGATCAGTTTGCGGATGACTATATATACAAAATTCTATTTTTATACTTTCAGAGTGTTTTGACCCCAGTTTGGTGGTTAACTATTTGATCCTGGGATCCTAACTGGTGCTACCACTCCGGGTCACGGTGGAGCTGGAAACGACAGCAATTAAGAGGTGATTCCATGCCCCTCACAACCTCCCAATCAGAGGCCTTCCTGCCGGATGCAGTTTACCGTCATACCCAAGATCTGTAGAGAATAGGGCTTGGATTTTGAGGTAGACAACTTACGTTTTGAAATATTTACGAACCATGCAACTTATGACATTTTGACATATCTTAAACTATGCAGTGATTCATTAGAAACATTTTTATAACCTCAGAACTACTTGAAAAATATTCCAGAATAAACAGTTTCAGTATAAAAGGATCGATATTGTGCTAATACAAATAAACAATAAGTAAAATCCGTCTTACTGATAATGTTCGACACTTGATCAGAATAGACATTGACAGTTTTATAACGTTTACCAGAACTTTAATGAACAGAAAATCATTAATGTTGATTTTTGTGCAACGTGGCGGTCACTCTATTCTCATAAGTGTGCCAGTTTTGTAACAAAGAAAAATAACTTATCTCTAAAGATGGCGTCGGAAATTGATATTATTCGTGAGAGTTATTTCATTCATTAATTTATTTAATTTTTAATTTATTTTTTTTTTAGTTTACTTTCTTTGATTTGTAGAATTTCTCTGATCTGGATATTTTTAGCTTTGAATACGCAAAAGATCGCAGAAGTAGGATGACATGATATCATTTTCGATTAAGTAGTCTAGACGGCCAAGAAGTAACAGTGAATAACAAGCTGAAAAGTTAAAAATACTACATGAGACAGCAGGTAATCAATTATCGATTATTTGACAGATGATCAAAGAAGGTCCTTATTGACAATTTTCTTCATACTGCTTTCGTTATTAGATTTCATGTGAATTGCTTATTTCAAACACAAAGAAAATATTGAATGTCGTGCTTTGCCATAAGAGCAAACGAAAAACAAAAAAGTTGTCACATTCTATCAGAAATTTTAGGAAAATTATCTTCTCTGAGAAAATTCCGTTATTCTTTACTAGCAGTATAACCCGGCGTTGCTCGGGTGTAATGAAAGCTTTAAAACTAATCCATGGTCCTGGAGCTCAGGTTCAGCCTAAAGAATATTTGTGTAAAGTTTGGTGAGAATTGGATAAAAATTGTGGATTTGTATAAAGGACATACAGACATATAAAGAGACACACACACACACAAACATCTTGCCTTTCATATATATAAATATTATCAATTTTCTGCACTATTGTAAGAACTGCAACCTTGAAACTTCTGAATATCGTTTCTTATGTCTTTGTCTATGAGTGTATCAAATTTGATTAAAATCGGCCCACTCCTTCGATAACCCGATTTTTCCGATTTTCGATATTTATCGGGGGTACCTCGACACAAAACCTAGTAAACAACACTCGCAGACACTTATAGTACAATTGTGTAAATTTTCATGAAAATCGGTTCAGCCGTTTCGGAGTCTATAGGTAACCGATTCACACACACACACACACACACACACACACACACACACACACACACACACACAGACAAAGTTCCATTTATAAATAAGTTTAGATAAATTTAATTTTATTTCTTGCAATAAATGATATTTGTCTGTAACTTCTACCTAACGCAATGATACAAATGTACAAAGGAAAACATATTTGGGTTCTACAAAAGGAAATTTTAAAACAGATTGAACAATAAAAGATGTACATTTAAGCTGGAAGACCTTAAAATCTGTACCAAACTAGCTAGTCACGTGTGGGAATTAAAACAAGAAAATGAAAAATACCCTGATATGACATGGAGTATAGTAAAAAAGAATACAAACCTTACAACGGTGGTGATGTCTGCAAATTGTGCCAAGAAGAAAAGTTCCCCCCTACGTTGTTCCCTCCTCCAAAATGACTAAAAGAAAAATTAGAAGGAATGTCCACCTATAGTTACATATTAAGATTATACAAGCCTGGATGAAAGTATTTTAAGATCCTTCTGCGGATATTATGAATCGAGAATGTGAGCAATCATGAGGTCTTTGAAAGGATGGAAACGAAAAGAAATTTTATACTGAACACCAGGAAAAGACAACTAAATTTCCTGCGACATGAAATGAGGAGGGATGGCTTAGAGATCTGATACTATTGTGTCTGATAGAGGGAAAGAGAGACAGGGAAAATCAGTGTGTAACATCCTTGACGGGCCTGAACAAATGGATGGCAGAGCGGGGTTTGGGTTGGGTAACAGGAGAATCCGTGCTCAGAGCCTCCAGGGATAAAAAGATGTAAAAAGACATGATCGCCTACGTCCTAAAACATATATGGCATATCGAAGGAAAAGAAGAAGTAACGCGCACACATACATCTACATTTAAGCTGGAAGACCTTAAAAATTATACCAAACTGGCTAGACATGTGTGGGAATTAAAACAAGAAAATGAAAAAGAAAACCTGATATAACATGGAATATATTTAAAAAATGCCAAACTTTACAAAGGTTGTGATGTCTGCAGATTGTGCCAAGAAAGAAAACTTAGCCATAATATTGTTTCCAGAACAAAAACAATTACTAAATGAAAGATCAGAAGTAATGTCCAGATGTAATCACACTTATAAATACATCGTAGGATCATACAAACCTGGATGAAAGTGTTTTAAAATCCTTAAGTAACTCTCTTTTAATTTTGAAAATTTTCTATTGTTTAAAAATTCCAGTCGCGCGTCCATAAAAATTCCTGTCGCACGTTTGAAAAAGGTTGGAAATGACGAATCTTTAGGAAAATGACTTGAAATTGAAATTTAATTTTCTATTGTGATTCTTTTAATTAATGGTTGGTCTTTACTTCCCACATTCATTTAAAACGAGTTGTTAGATTTCCCTTTCATCTGGCTCATGCTCCATTCCCGGTCTTTTGTACAGGAGTAGAGGTTTATCACTTTTTCCTTGTTTATTATTGGGTATCCGGTTCCTTTTAACGTTTTCTGTTCTCTTTCATCCCCAGTGAAATACTGCTATGGTTAGATTTTTGTCTTGAATGGGTGTGCCTCCACATGTTACTGCACGAACGCTGGAGACCCCCAGGGCTCTATCCTCGGCCCAACACGCTTTATGATCTTTATAAATGATCTCCCAGACGTACTCAAGTCCAAGTAGGCATCTACGCAGATGATACCACAACCTACTCTCGCATCACTAAGAAATCCGGCGAGGCGGACAAAGATAAACAGACAAACATTAAACGAAACTGCAATCTGTCAACCATTGGAAGCAACTTCTCTTGCCTCCCATAAGCATAGACTGAAGCGAGTCTCCCTGAAAGCAATACACTGCGCCTCTTCGTTCTTACCCTATCTTCCGATCTCAAGTGAAATCATTACATTAAGTTAATATCTAAATCCATTGCTAGGAAGGCTGGGTCATTGTGTCGAGCTACGAAGATTTTTTCGTTTGAATCCATGTTGCATATATACAAATCAATCATCCGTCGGTGCATAGAATACTGCTATCATATATGGTCAGGCGCCCCTGCTGTTCATCTCATTATTCTCGACAGGCTCCAAAGGAGAATCTGTAACGCAATAGGTCCCGACTTGGCAACTCGACTCCAGCCACTTTCACACCGGCGGGATGTAGCTTCCCTGTGTCTATTTTACAAATATATTCACGGCTTCTGCTCCAACGAACTTAAGTCACTGATGCCCCGCCACCAAAATTTGCTCGTGCAACCAGACTAGCAACAAGGTCCCACTCATTGACACTTAGATCAACCAAATGCAGCCGACAATTCTACTCCATCAGCTTTTTGCATGGCACTTCCCGCCTGTGGAACTCCCTTCTGTATATTTGTGTTCCTGACAGCTACAACCTCCAGGAATTTAAATGCAATGTCAATACCCATCGCTTATCCTCTGACTCCAGTCCTTTCTACATCACCCTGTATATCTTGTTCTTTTTCTGTCTCTCTACCTTCGAAACTGTCTCCAAACATGTGTTTCCATCCTTTCACAGACACCACCTGTAACTGATTCGTCTTTCTCTTCACTCTCCTCTTGTTTAAATTTTTATTTTTATGTAGCCCCCTGCACATCAGTGGCGGAACCGCCCTGCTTGGGGTGAATCGAAAACAAATTCTACGTGTCCCTATTTTTCTTTCTGTTTTTGCCATCAGCAATATCTAAAACTTATGCTGGGGAGAGGGATAAACACTGATATTTAGTAGGTAGACAAAAATAGAAAGGGGCTCAAGACAAATATGAGTCTTCTCCCCAAATTCCAGCAAGAACCTCCTCAAAAACTATAATTTCTACCAGGATTTATTATCGGTGAGCACAATCTTAGCAATGTCAGATATGCAAATGCAACCGTATTTATAGTAGATATAGACAGAAAACTACAGGTCCTAGACAAAATTGTAAAGAAAACCAAGAAGAAAGAACTGATGTAGCAATATGC
Source organism: Ascarosepion bandense (assembly GCA_037127315.1). Taxonomy (NCBI): domain Eukaryota; kingdom Metazoa; phylum Mollusca; class Cephalopoda; order Sepiida; family Sepiidae; genus Ascarosepion; species Ascarosepion bandense. The sequence goes on along the minus strand of JBBBDQ010000209.1, from coordinate 937,258 downwards.
GACAGAAATTTTGTTCCACTGAATAACAGCGAGACCTATTGCAAAAATCGACGCGGAACATTTATTTCCCACCGATCTTTATTAGTAAGTCAAGCTAACTCTCATTTTACGAGAGCCAGAGGCTTAGACTGAGATAAATTCAAAGAACGATGCGTAATTAATTTGCTACTCAAAAATGACAAGACAAATAAAATTGTTCTCAATAAAAGTAAACGTCTTGCAAAACAGAAAACAGAAATAACGAAGTGAACCTCGCAGAACGAACATAGACGACTGCTGCTGAACTGTGTACCTATTTACTTCATTAAACCCAGTCTCTGCTTCGTTCGCTTATAGCAGTAGGTTACAATCCAAGAATGAAATCAGGTTTACTTCTAGAAATTGTTTTGTTCTTCACTCATGTTTAACGATCAAACGGAAGAGTAATATTTACGCCACAAGGCCTTGAATGTGTTGCGGAGTAGTTTTCGCAGTGAAGGTTAGAATCGTGCTATGTCGGTTGATAATCGACTTAACGCATCCAAAATGTTAAAAACTTGGTAATCTTCTACTGAAAGCTGACTCCTTAGTATTCGGCTAACTGTCGACTAATATCAACTGCCTTAGTCCAACTAGGTCCAAACTGGAACTAACTAGTCGTTCTACTGAACTCCAATAGAACTCTAAAGAACTCCCTATACCTTTCCTAAGAATATCCCAAGAACTCTTTCCGTGAACTTCCTGTTAACTTTTATTAATATAGAAGGGAATGTTCATTATCTGGTGAATAGGTGCGTTTCCCCTTAACAGAATGGAAGAAACCTCCCTCTAACCCTGCAAGTTACTTGTGCACCACTGCTGTAGCCTGGTATTGAAATCAGAACTCTAAGTGTCAAGTCAGGAACTAACCAACGTCTATATCCACTGGGCCATGTGCCTTTAAGGACACATGACCCAAACATCGTACAACTGGCAACAAAGATGAGAACAGTAGTACGAATAATGTAAATACTGCAAATACCACCTAATCTCAAAATTATAGACCAATACTAACGTGGAAAATGTCCAAAATGGCTGCTACAAAATATAGATACCAAAATAAAATAAGTACAGAACATTAAAGTAAATTTTAACAAAATTAAGGCCAAATGATGCTTTCTAAAGGTTAAGCAAAATATTAAGAAACCGGAAAATTTCCTCAGGTCAGAAAACAAACAAAAGACACTGCTGAATTATGATGTACTTATCTGTTGTGGCATTCAACTTGGGTTAGTTGAAACGGCCTTGTTACTTGAAGTGCTTTTTGGCTCCACAAGCGGTCTCCAATCACATGTGTGAAAATATTCCTGCAGTAAGGGATTAATTCTTACTGCAATAAACTGTTTCCCAACCCAATCTATAGAACCGTGTCTGTCCTGATATTTACAAATAGGTAAAAGGAGGTAAAGATGAATTCATACCTTTCCCCAGGGTATAAGCGCGTAAGTGAATGTAATAACTGGAATTCGAACTCCGCTCTCTGATTCCCCGATTTGAGCCACTATCCATTAATCCACAAAACCTCACCGTAAATCCATGGTGGAGACTCGGAATTGGTATAGGACATCAATCCGACAATATGGCAGTGAATGTTATACACATTTCCGCGCATATGTGGTGTAGACTTAACGTATTGTACGGAATGATGAGAGTACAATGGATGAGATATAGTGAGCAACAAGAATTGTAAAAAAATGGATGATTATACGTAGAATTCTGCTTGATTCTGGTATCCCCCACCAGTATTTGTCATTTTGAGTCACACCTTTTGCTGATGACCATGCACTCAGTTTTCTTAAAGTTCTTGTAGTCCTTTCTTGTCACTCTCCAACTATACTTTCTGTAGGAGGTCCTGTAGTTTCCTTTCCGCAAAGGACGCGTTTCAACAGCTGAGTAAAGAAGTAACACACAGGAAAATTTCACTAGAAACAAAGAAAAGAGTGCTGGATTGCGATGTGATGTCAGTTCTTCAATACGGCAGTGAATGCTGGACAATATCTTTGCAAATGAGGACAAAGCTTGAAGCAGCAGAAATGTGGTTCTACAGAAGGATACTTTGGATATCGTGGACTGACCATGCAAGCAACGATGAGGTGTTGGAAAGAATGGCAACAAAAAGGAAATTAATACTGAGTATCAGGACGAGACAACTGAAGTTCCGAGGACATGCAATATGAAAGGAGAGCTTGGAGAACCTGATACTGACTTGCTTGATCAGGTGGATGACGGAACGGGGGCTGCGAGATGTAACAGGAACAAACATACTAAGAGCCACAAGGGATAGGGACACGTGGAAAACCATGATCGCCTACGTCCTGAAGGGACAGGGCACATAGAACAAGAAGATACTTAGAATCAGAAAGAGACATGTGGAATTTACTGCACACGACGGGGAAAGATAGCGTGGAGAATCTGACACTCCCAGGGCATATTGAAAGCAGAAGCGATAAAAGGAAGCAGTAAATAACGTATCTAATGTTATGAACATATATGGAAGACAGAATAAAGTGTGGGAACGATATTAAAAAAACAATGCTAAGAGCTACAAACTTGTGGAAAAAGATGATTGCCTGCACGGCATAGAATAATGGGTAATAATAAATAAAGAATATGATATGAATGGAAGAAAAAGTGGTAAAAAGATGAAATGACGAGAATAAATACGATTGACACTTGTCTGGGAGATGTCAAGAGATAGACTAAACTATCGCCCGGTTTGTCACTCCACCCACGTTTATTGAACGGGTGAAGAGGCTCATTACTTGTTTCCTGTTTAGGATGTGGTTTCCGGCTTTCTCTTTTAGAACCGTTTCACTATTACGTAGCCCCATGCATATCAGTGGCGTTACCGACTTGCTTGGGGTGATATGATTAAAAAACAGTGTTAAGAGAAGCACCTACTCGTCTTTTTTGTTTGTTTTTTCATAAAGAGACAGCTCTTGAGAAAAACCTGTTTGAATTAAACTTTCCTTCTACATTTCAAACAGGGCAGAAAGGAGAATGGATCCTGCAAGAGGATCATGGCATCTCCTAGTTGCAAAGGTTTGAACTGGAACCCGTTTCAAGCATGTCAATTAAGTTTCACCGCTGTTGCTCTATTAGAATTTCCAGCAAAATAAGGACAAGACAATTACAGTGTTACAAAATACATTCCCAACCCGTTGATTATAATCTAGACTCATAGTCTCTTGTGAGCTCAACACACAAATGCGACTGTATGTCCAAACCGACTAAAAGCGACACATTCATGGCTGCAGAACTACATGGTCCAATTTGAATATTATTAGGCCAGGTTTTGTGCAGTAACTGAACCTAGAATAATGTTACTAATAATAGACAAATACAAATCTGTATGAATTTTTTTTTAATCATTTCACCCCGAGCAAGGCAGAAATGCCGCTGATGTGCGAGGGGCTACATAACTGTAAAAAGATTAATTAGAAAAGAGTGAGGAGTAAAAACTAGTTAGAAAGGAGCAAGAGAAGGATGGGAATACAGGTGCAATGACAGATACATAGGTGGAGAGAAAGAAAAGGATATACGGGGTGGTGAAAGAACTAGAGTCACGTGGTTAATAGATGAGTATTGACCTTAAATTTAAATTCCTGAAGGTTGTAGCCCTCAAGAAAGCAAGAATATGGAAGCGAGTTCCACAGGCGGGAAGTGCGAGAGAAGAAGCTGCAGGAGTAGAATTGTCGGCTGCATTTGGCTAACCTGACTGTGAATGGGTGAGACCCAGTTGCCAGTCTGGTTGCACGAGTAAACACCTGTTGAGGAGGCACCAGTGACTTAAGTTCGTCCAAGCAGAAGCCATGAAAGTATTTATTGAACAGACAAAGGGAGGCCACATTTCGACGGTGGGGAAGTGGCTGCAGTCGACCCGCCAGATCAGTACCTATCACATTACAGACTCTCCTATGGAGCCTCTCAAGAACACTGAGGAGAACGGCAGTGGCGCCTGACCATAAATGGCAGCAGTACTCCATGCACGGACGGATGGGTGACTTGTATATATGCAGGATGGATTCAGGCGGAAAAAACATCCTGAATCGACATAGTGACCCAACCTTCTTAGCAGCAGATTTTGGTATGGATTCATTATAGTGGTTCCATTTGAGGTCTGAGGAGAAGGTAAGGCCGTGGAGGCGTAGTGTATTGCTCTCAGGGAGACGCGCTTGGTCCATGCTTATGGGAGGCAGGAGAGGTTGCCTCTAATGGTTGACAGACAACAGCTTGATCTTAGACGAATTGAAGTTACCAAGTCAATTCTTGCCCCAGTTCACCACAGAGTGAAGATCCCGTTCAAGGTCAGCAGCGAGATTATGTCTGTCCGCCCAGACAGGTTTCTTACTGGTGCGGTAGTATATTGTAGTGTCATCTGCGTAGATGCCTACTTGGGACTTGACATCATCTGGGAGGTCGTTGATAAAAATAAGGAAGAGCGTCGGGCCCAGGATAGAGCCCTGTGTGACACCAGCATTCTTGCTGTAGGATGAAGAGGCACGCCCATTCAAAACGACCTTCATTTTGTGGTTATTTAAGAAAGATTGGATTAGGTCAAGCAGGCGACCGGTAATACCGTAACCCCGTAGATTGCATAGGAGGCCAGAGTGCCAAACCCTATCGAAAGACACATCAAGGGCCTGGAGCATGTACTCCGTTACGGTTGTTAGCAAGTCGGCCGTGGACCTGGCAAAGCGGAAGCCATATTGCCTGTCAGAGAAGAGTTCGTGAGCAGTGAGATGATGAACTATTTCAGCATTGATTATGGCCTCGAATACTTTCCCGAATATCGGTAGAAGACTGATAGGGCGATAGTTGGATAGGTCCGAGAGTTCACCACAGTTCTTAAATACAGGAAAGACTGAAGAGAACTTCCAGCATGCAGGAAAGCAAGAAGAAGAAAGGCAGTAGTTAAACAGTTTAGAGAGGTCAGGGGAAAGTTCAGGAGCACACCTCTTAAGGACTATCACCGGGATTCCATCGTCTCTACTCGCCTTATGGGTGTCGAGTTTTGAAATTTCTCGGGATACTACTGTCGGGGTAATATATACGTCGTGCAGTTTAGCCTCAGTTCTAATAGGGAAGTCGTTGGGGACGAGTCAAATGTGGAGTTGGATGAGAATCTGCGGGCAAAGCACCCAGCTTTGACCGCAGATGACGTGAAAACCTCAAATTCATGGATTAAAGGAGGTATTGAGGATTTCCTATTGTTGAGCATTCGTTTGCAAATCCTCCAATAGTCCTTGGAGCCGAACTTGCGGTCAGCTATGCACTGTCGCATTCTCTCAGCAAACAACCGTTTTGCGTCATTTAGGGTTCTCTTTCACTCATTGCGAGCAGATATGAACAGGCGCCTATTGTGATCAGATGACTGTCTCCGGAATAAACGGAAGTAATGGTTGCTGTGGGCAATGGCGGCTGAGCAGGCCGGAGAGAACCACGGAGAGGAATGAGGTTTTAAGCAATACTTCCTGGTGGGTATGAAGGCATCAATCCCAGCTTTCACCCATGACGAAACCTCAGAGGCACAGTCATCAACTGATAGGTCGAACACTTTTCCCCAAGGTAGGTCGCAGAGGAAATCGCGAAAGGCATCCCAGTCAGCTTTTTGGTAGAGGTAGGAGGTCCTATAGGTAGGGGGCTCCTGGAGGGAGGGAGATTGGAAAGAAATACTGAGAGAGACTACAGCGTGATCGGAGTTGCCGAGAGGGCAAAGCTGCGAGACTTGACAGGCGTCAGACGCAGAGGTGAAACATATATCTAGTAGTGAGGAATGTCTCGAGGGAGTGCTTGGGAAGCGAGTGGGGAAGTCCACCACTTGCGTAAGGAATTGGGAAATAGCGAAGTTCATGGCCACTCAGAGATATGGGCATTGAGGTCTCCAAATATAGTGTAAACTGTACAGGGGTTTGACTGATGCGTGGAAGAGCAACAACATTGACGTGAGACCTGTTCCCTTTCCTTGTGTAATCATCAATGAGTCACAATGGTATATCACCTGTTGGCATACGCAGCCTGTCGGTCAGTTAAGTGGCATACGTGATACACATTTGGTCAATCATGTCTTGAAACAGGCATGACAGACTGGGTGGAATATTATCCTGCAGTAGGTTGCTATTACTTTCTGCAGTAGTCCGAATGTCAACAAAGTATATACAACCAAATTTTTCCTGCTATTTAATCCATAGCTGGAGGAAGAGACGACGGAATAATACCTTTCCCAATGATATTTGTGCGCAAGTGAATGCAACAATTTCAGCTGAAATTCGAACTAGTCTCTTCGATTTCACGTACCAAGTCGATATCAACTGAACTACAATGCACATCTTTACCTGTCCCTAATACTTGCCCGAACGTGCAATAATCCATATCTGTCCTTGCTTCAATCGACAGATGAAACCTAAGGCAGTTGCTAACGCATAAAGCTGTCAAGCTTTCTCGACACATTTATCAGGATGTAAACTTCAAGTTCGCCTCCCTTTGGCGAGCTGCATTACTCATTCTGGTCCTTCGCATGACGGTAAACTGCATCCGGCAGCAATGTCTCTGATTGGGGGGTTTGAGAAGCATGGAACCACCTCTTAATTGCTGTTGTTCTTAGATCCACCCTGACCCAGATTGGTAGTACCTGTTAGGGTCCCATCTATGTGCAAAAAGTTAATCCCCACACTGGAATCAAAACACTATAAAAAGTATAGAAATAAACTTTTATAGAAATATATATATATATATATATAAAATAACCTTTTTAAGAAAAATATACATTTTTCAAGGAAAACATTATGACCAGGAATATATTTTTGAATACGAAACTAGAAGACATTTTCATTTTTCTAAAATAAAAAAAAATCATCAAAATCTGACAACCTTCTCAATATAGCTAAACATTAAAAAAAACTTAAAACCCCAGTTTTGCATTAAATAAACCACAGAGGTTGGTATGCCGTAAAACAAAACTCAAACTCAAATTACTCATTCCTATCGTAAGTTACATCTAATGGAAACTGGTGTTACGGTGCACGTATCTAGAATAGGCTATAATAATAACAGCCTGATACAAAGAAAACATACAGTAAACAATTGTGTGCAATCCATGCCAAGGACATTTCTTTGCAACGACTGACCTTTCTGATAACCGATGATTAAAATGATAGTAGGTTCTATAAGATAGTTATTTACTGAGTCTGTTATATTAGGTTGTCCCAAAAGTTCGTAAACACTTGCAAAAAAAATGAAATTTTACTCGCCAAATAATCTAAAGTTACCAGAAAATACTTGCAAAAAAATTGAAATTTTACTCGAAAAAACAATAGAAATTATTGCTCAAATTAAAGAACATTTTCCAAACCTTTCTGACATCGATCTGGGAGCTTTCGGGTCTGATCAAAGTACCATTCAGGCAGCTTCGAATCAAATTCTTGACACGCTTCCTCGACTTCATCAAACCAGTCGAATTGGCGGCCCTTCAAAAAGTGTTGCATTGAGCAGAAAACGCCGTAATCTGATGGAGCACAGTCAGAACTCTAGGCTGGATGTCGCAGAACCTCAACGCCGTCCAGCTCTTCAAACTTGTCTTTGGTCTTCCTGGCGGTGTGTGGCTTGGCATTGTCTGGCTGCATCAATGCGCGCTTTTGGTTGATCAGAGCCGGGTACTTTTGCTTCAACTTTTCGTAGACCCGCTCAAGTTGCTGACAGAAAAGTCCGGCACTGATGACACGACCATTCGGAACCAACTCAAAATGCACGATTCCTACAAAATTCCACCAAACACACAACATGACTTTCTTGCCGATTCGATCTTGTTTTGGAACCGACGGTGTCTCTTGCCCATTTCTGAACTCATCGCTTGTCTCGATTGTGCTGGATCAGATAGAACAAGTGTTTACGAACTTTTGAGACAACCTAATATTTGTCTATACGTCTGAGATTAGGTATTATTTACATTATTTACACTGTTCTAACTGTTGTCCTCATCTTTATAGCCATCTTTACGATTTATCTCGGGGTTCCCGATAAAATCTAAAGGCTGAATTAAAATTTAATCGGTCCTAATTTGGCAGCTCACCTTCAGCCCCTTTTTCACCGACAGGATGTGGCTTCTCTCTGTCTTTTTTACAAATATTTTCAGGGCTAACGAGATTCATTCCCTGGTGCCCTGCTATCATGAATTTACTTGTGCAACTAGATTAGCAAATAGGTCCCAACCTTTTACCGTAAAATAAGCAAATGTAACAGCCATTTCTCTTCTAGAAGTTTCTTTTCTTGCACTTCTTGCATGTGGAACTCCTTTCAATATGTTTGCTTCCTTTATACAATCACCAAAAGGTTTAAATGCAAAATGAGCTGCTATCTTATACTTCCTTGACTTTCATCTCTCTCTTACTCTTTCTTGACCCTCCCCTCTACCGTTGTTCTTCTTTTTTCTTTTCTGTCTTCCCTCTTCACTCACTTTAACAAGCTGCCCACCAGTGATAGTACTGTCTTGTTTCGGTTCTACTCCACCAGCTTCTTTTCTCGCACTTCCCGCCTATGGAATTCTCTTCCGCATACTTGCTTTCCTGACAGTTACAATCTCCAAGAATTCAAATGTAAAATCAATAGCCACCTCCAGGCTCACTAACTTACAAGCTTTCTCTCAAGCTTTTCTACATCCACCCCACTCATCAGTACTCTCTTCCCTATCCTACTCTCTTCCTGACACCCCCTGCAACATCTCTCTCTCTCTCTCTCTCTCTCTCTCTCTCTCTCTCTCTCTCTCTCTCTCTTCATAACATTCCTTCTATGTTTATCCCCTGCACAACAGTGGCACAAAAACAAAAAAAATTAAAATATTTAACATAAAACAAATTTCATCCAACTTCTGTGTAATACAGATATTAATAACATTATTTCACTACAGGGGCTCACAATCTCGGGCTACACACCTCGAATAGTATGAACGCCTAACTTGCCACGGCTACAGGCTCAGAAAATATATTTAACGACAAGTCTTTCTGTGGTATGGATACAACAATTCGAGAACCCTGATCTCATGTATAGGCGCTTCCAGATGGCACTTGTCCACAGTAAAACATTCAATTTCACTCTTTATAATCCTCATGATGACGTAATGTTAATTTTCAAAAATCTGAGTGGACTAATAATATAATCACCAAATTTCCCTCAGCTAATTTTTATATATTTGATAATATCAATATTCATAACAAAGAGTGGTTAGTCAACTCGAACAAAACTGGTCAAGAAGACAAATACTGCAGAGACTTCACCGATGAACTAATACAGATCATTCTGGGACCCACACTCGTTTCTGATGTGACAAGACATCAGGTGTACCTATTTGGACCCTTGCTCACATCCTGCCATGAAAAAGGCCTTAAGTGAGAGGTCTGTTCCTTTCAAGATCGCAGCAAGATATTTCTAGAAACTGTAGCTAGAGCAAATTAAGGTTGAAAACAAGCAAACTGGATCCCGAAAATTCGAAAAGATTACCAACCAAATTTTGAATCACAGCAAATGGCTTGTGTCTACAATTATAAATGGCACAAAGATCATCACATCCTTGTCAGATAAGAACCTCTTCGCCTCAATCTTTGCTCCTAACTCAAGGTTAAATTACATACAGCATCCCCTTCCCGACTTTGTCCGTCTCATAAAACAAATGTTCTGTTGCATTTTTCTTGCATTCCGGAAAGGCCCAAGACTTACTAAAACATTTTGGCCCAAGAAACCCATTGGCCCAGATAAAATGCAAGTAATTGTCCTTAATAATACCAACCCAAAATTACCCCCGATCTTAGCGAAATTATTTAACCACTAGCTGAAGGAGAAAACCTTACCAAGTCTGTGTAAGGTGCCAAGTGTGTGCTTAGTTTTCAAAAATGAGTATAACCACACATCCTTCTTAAGTATACACAGTCATTCTCCCTAATGTAAAACCAAGCTTTTTAATGTGAAAAAGGAACTATAAATTGAGCGACGAGTAATACAGGTTTCGATCTTTCCACTGCTGATGTTCTAGATTCCATTTCTCACTGAATCAGTGAGGCACTAAACAACACATTTCAAGGACTGTCACATTAGATAAATTCAAACACTTTGAAAATGGGTAGCATAAAAGATTGCTGCACAAGATCTCTCGCTAAGGAATTTCCGGAAGTGCATGGTCAATTATAATGTCCTTCCGAACAGGTATGTATCTGAATATTTTGTTAACGGCTAGCCTTCCGAAGCCCTTACAATCAGAGCAGGTGTCCTCCAAAAGTACTTCTCGGACCAAACCACTTTTTACTTTACATAAATGAACTGCCTAAGAGTATACACCGATTATTCGTGAATACCTATACTGATGATACAGCAGTATATGAGTATGCCTCCAAAACTGTAGACGTCCAGAGATTGGCAGCTCATATTTCCACCGATCTAGGTTTAATATTTTATCAGGGTAAAAATAATTGGTTATATTCAATGCCTAGAAAACAAAACAAGTTACATTCCATCATCATCAATTGGACCCTGAACTATCACCAATCCCGATGAATAGTCATTCCTTCAGGGAGCCTCTGTTCCTTGAACACTTATTGGGACTTAAACCAGATCTTAAGTAGAACACGTACATATAATTCATTGCTAATGATGTTGGTACAATGTTCGGTTACCTGTACCACTCCAGTAAATACATGACCCTTTCTTCCCTACGTAATACAGGTTTGGGCGTTCATATCTCTAAAGAGACATGATTGACTAAAGATTTTCCGCAATAGGTAGTCTTTACTTTCTGCGGTAGACCGGTCGTCAACCAACGATATAGAACCAAATATGTCCTGCTATCAAACCCATGGATGTAGAAGAGATGGATCAATACCTTTCTCAAGGGTATTTGTGCATAAGTGAAAAAAAAAACGGATCCCACTGGAATTTGACCTTGGCTCTCCGACAGATCTGTCCAAAAATGAAGTAGAGATCCAGATATGGGTAAGAGATGTTCAGTCTTCACATTCCACTCTCAATAAAGTTTAAAAGTGTCTCTGCCTTTTCGTGTTGGACAAATTATTTTCCATCCTGCAACCTAGCACTGATCTAGAGCTATTTCCATGGAAAATGTTCAGCAAAAGTATATTCCTTTCCCCCACTTCTAATTTACACGGTTAAGACCCGCCATATTATATATTGTTGTGACCTCGTCACCAAGTTATTGTGGTCCGGTGGGCCCCGAAATAAAGACACAAAGACGGAATAATGTTAAACAAATATATTAGAAGAACTGTAGTACAAACATATATCAATGAACGATTATACGCGCGATTGTCAAACTTATGCTGGAATACATTCCTCTCTCTCTCTTTCTCTCTCTCTCTCTCTCTCTCTCTCTCTCTCTCTCTCTTCTTTGAGGAACTGACAATTTTAACCTGTTCAAATCTAGGGTTAATCATTGTCTTCCATTAAAGCTTCCATAAACTGTACTGCTTAAACTATGACCCTATATCTCGAGTGGCTACAGAGCCTTATAAAAAATATTTGTTCAGCAAAATACTCATTGCAACATACCGCTAATACAATTCCAATCACACCATGAAAGTCGATTTTTTCTTTTGCCAACACGTCTACTGTGGTGTTATTAGATTTCATATCGATTTCTTTTTTTTTATTTGGTCAGCATCAAAGACTGAAAACCTATGACGTTATCATAATTCCAGATCAAAGTTTACATTTCTGAACTTAATGAACAACTTATTTTTGGCGATGGCATCATCTACATCAACTGCGTATATAAGTTTTGCTATTCTAACAGCGTTTATGCTCTTTTTATTACAGGAAAAAAATGACTCAAAATGGTGAAAAACCTCTCGTATTCCTATTTTTTTTTTTTCAATTTTAAAAAATTTGTTAATTCTGTAGTAGAATTTTGAGGGGATAAAATTCGATAGAGCAGTTGCCGGTCTCAATAAATCTTCCTTTATGTTGATTCGTAGAACCCATCTGCTGGCAAGATGCAGCCCCGCTTTATATCTAAATCGAGAAGTTAATAAATGGTTGAGGCCTGACCAAAGATTTACATGACAGTCCTATATATAAACAACAGTCACGTGCTCGCTTCTTTCTTTACCGTCGTATGATACACACGACCCGTGGTTGGTTAGTTTGACGGGATAATCAAGCCATTTTCTTCGTTACAAGCTCACAATACACAGACGAATAAAGGTTCCGGAATATTAACGTAGTTGGTGATTATTGGTAATTGCAGCAAGAATCTGGACACGAGTATCTGTAGCCAGTATTTCCACCGATATCGCATCCTAATCCTGCTCCTCTCCAGTGATATTATCAGAGGTTGCCAGTTCGATGATCGAATGGAGGTTTGTAGCTTTTATTAATGAGAATATGTAGCACCATTATTACACGTGACTGCATGAAGGTCGTTGTTGATAGCCTGTTCTCTGAAAAACATTAAATAAATATAGGTTACTCTCAACGCGATCACATCTGCCCTATTCTATATCTGTTTTATGTTAACAGTCTAGCACGAACACAATTAATTCAAAAGACTCGTCTTTATATGATATAGCAGTAACGTTTTTGTAGAAAATAACATAGAAATTGGAGGTAAACTTCCCGAAGTTAATGTGTGTCCATTCTTTGTACAAGTACTTTTGATTATGAAGAACTGTTGCTGATGTGCGTTGTAGATAACGGATCTGCAAGAGAAATCGGAGAGCCGAGTTCAAATTCCATTCGAGTTCGTTCCTTCATTTACGCGGAAATATTCTCGGGAAAGGCTTTTGATCCGTTGCTTCTTTCTCTATTTATGGGTTAAATAGCAAAACAGATTAGTTTCTATAGCCTTTGGGGGCAACCAGTCTACCGCAGAAAGTAAAAGCAACCTACTGCGGAAAATCACCTGCCCAGTCAGTAATGTCTCTTTCGAGACATAATCACCCAAGCGTGTATCACATATGATACTTAACTGACTGATTGATCTGCTATTAGTGTTGTAAGAAAGGTACGGATGTTTTTCAGTATATTACTCAAATAAAAAAAGACTCGACGGTACCCTTAAAGTCAATAGTATGTGTTGTAGAGTGGCTGACACCCGAACAGCACTTTCAATTATGGAATGGCCCATATTCTATACAAGTAAAAAATAATAACAATATCCGGCCTGGTTACGTCAGCGTCTGTTGTGATCTAAACCGTTCCTTTGTGTAAGTTGCATGAATACCGCAACGCTCTTTCTCTGTGTATCGTGTTTGTGGTGATACTGACCGAACAAAAGCCACGGACCGGATATTTGCACCCTCAAAACCAAAATGCATATGACCAAAAGTCGTCGGTGCGCATCCGGTTCGCGCAGATGTTCCGGATGAAAAATAAAAATTAATTAAATATTAAATTTCCAGTTCGCGACCCTACGCGAATTTTATTTATCGGCCAATAAAATATGGATATGAATTTCCAAATGATCACTTGCGATCCAAAAAGTCGAAATAAAAAGCCGATACAGAAAGCATCGCCAGACAGACCGACGCAGGCCGACACACACGGACTGATTCGAGGGAGAGGAGTGCAATCAGTATCCCCTTGACCTACGTCAAGTGGCTTACTATGCTAGTCTCCCTTTCCTCTCCTCTTATCTTTCGCTGTCTCAAAACTACTTACCTAAGGAGCGAATACATCAGACATTCATTACTCATTTTATTGCTATGGACATTTTAACGTCCGTTGGAACTATGCTTCAAGTATTACTTTAATTGTAAAACCCTTAATTGATATGTTATTTTTCAACAATTTGTTTTTCTTGATTTATAATCATTTTATGACTTATAGTGGGCTATCTACAACTAATTCCGTTAACCTGCAACAATATACCACTACGCTTCACTAGAACGGACTCTCCACGATAATCTTGAAGAGAATGGATAACCCACTATATGTTCACCTCGGCGACATAACAATATTTTGCTTATTACAGAATCATCAGATTGTTCTTGTTACTGACAGAGATAAATTAAAATATTTTAACATAAACTATAGAACAACTATGAACCTTAGACAATTTTTCTACAATTATCCTGATATACAAATAAAAATTGAAAAAATTCAATAAATATTAAACAGACAGGACTGGTCGGTATGAAATTTAGTAAAATTTATATAATGATCTGTGTATTGTTTAAGCATCGCCTTATTTTAGTTCCTCTGCACATAATGATCTGTCTAGTCGATCACATGCTGATCAATACACTAATCAAGCTTTATCCTTTATAAGTCTTTGCTTGAGTAAATTTGAACAAGTATTCAGGTGGTCCGATTTTATTTTCTGACAGTGTATCTCAGTGAATCTAACACAATCGCTGTGCCTAAGTTCAATGTGATTGGCTGTTGCGTTAAGCTTGCAGAGTGACGTCACCGAGTAACGAATCCTGATTGATCAATAATTACGTTAACTACGCAATTAATCTGAACACACTTTGTTCGCTGAGCGAATAAGGTAAACGTTCACATCATCCTTCCCTGCTTCTTCTGTAGATTATTATTATTATTATTATTATTATTATTATTATTATTATTATTATTATCGACTTGCTTCCGTTAAAGAAACATTTGAAGATTTTTCACCGCAGGTATGGATTAGAGTCATAGTGTTTGTGGTGCAGTCGATGATTTGAAATTCAAAGCAATACAATTGTCTTTGCATTTTTCTTTTATTTTATTCTTTCTGTCTTTCTTTCTCTATTTCTTTTTTCTTTCTTTTTTTACTTTTTATTTCTCTTTTCTTTTTCTTAGTTCTTTTTTTAACTTGTTTTTTTTATTATTTTCTGTATATTTTCTAGCATTATTTATATTTTTTCTATCATTTATTTTTTATTCCCTAATTTCATTCCTTTCTGACTGCATTTTAATCTTTCTTTTTCAAATCTGATTTTACTTTCCTTCTTTCTCTTTTCTTTCATTCTTTGGCCCATGTAACATCTTTTTTTTTTTCATTATCTATCTATCTATCTATCTATCTATCTATCTATCTATCTATCTATCTATCTATCTATCTCAGTTTGTTTATATCTATCTATCTATTTATCTATCTATTTTTTTTACATTCTTTTTTATCACTTCTTTCTTTTTTTTTATATATCTTTTTCTTTTTTGTCCAATTAACAATCTTCCTAGCTTTCATTTCTGATTATCGGATTTTATTCAGTTCTAATTTTTTAATTCTTTTTTTTTTGTTTGTTTAATCTGATGTGAAAGCTTTTGTACTTCTTCTTTGTATCATTCATTCATTTTTAATTTCTATTTTTATCAATTCTTTTATTATTTTCAATTCTTTCTAATAATTATCTCTCTCAGCTTCTATCTATCTATCTATCTATCTATCTATCTATCTATCTATCTATCTTATTCCTCTTCATATCTATCTATCTATCTATCTATCTATCTATCTATCTATCTATCTATCTATCTTATTCCTCTTCATATCTATCTATCTATCTATCTATCTATCTATCTATCTTATCTTCCTTCATATCTATCTATCTATCTATCTATCTATCTATCGTTCTATTTATTATATATCACTGCTTATTCATATCTATCTATCTATCTATCTATCTATCTATCTATCTATCTATTATATATCACTGCTTATTCATATCTATCTCTCTATCATATATCGCTATTCATATCTATCTATCTATCTATCTATCTATCTATCTATCTATCTATCTATCATATATCATGATTCATATCTATCTATCTATAATATATCGCTATTCATATCTATCTATCTATCTATCTATCTATCTATCTATCTATCTATCTATCTATCTTATTCTTCTTCATATATCTATCTATCTATCTATCTATCTATCTATCTATCTATCTATCTATCTATCTGTCTAAATTTGTTATTTTTTTATCAATTTCTTTATTAATTTCTATTTTTCTATCTCATTCTAATAATTATTTATCTCAGCTTATTCATATTTATCTATCTATCTATCTATCTATCTATCTATCTATCTATCTATCTATCTATCTATTATATATCACTGCTTATTCATATCTATCTCTCTATCATATATCGCTATTCATATCTATCTATCTATCTATCTATCTATCTATCTATCTATCATATATCATGATTCATATCTATCTATCTATCTATAATATATCGCTATTCATATCTATCTATCTATCTATCTATCTATCTATCTATCTATCTATCTATCTTATTCTTCTTCATATCTATCTATCTATCTATCTATCTATCTATCTACCTACCTATCTGTCTAAATTTGTTATTTTTTTATCAATTTCTTTATTATTTTCTATTTTTCTATCTCATTCTAATAATTATTTATCTCAGCTTATTCATATCTATCTATCTATCTATCTATCTATCTATCGTTCTATTTATTATATATCACTGCTTATTCATATCTATCTATCTATCTATCTATCTATCTATCTATCTATTATATATCACTGCTTATTCATATCTATCTCTCTATCATATATCGCTATTCATATCTATCTATCTATCTATCTATCTATCTATCTATCTATCATATATCGCGATTCATATCTATCTATCTATCTATAATATATCGCTATTCATATCTATCTATCTATCTATCTATCTATCTATCTATCTATCTATCTTCTGTTTTTCTTTCTTTCTTTCTTTCTTTCTTTATTTCTTTCTTTTCCTTTTAGCTTTTCCCCTTGGCGTATTTATCTATTCACTCTTTTTCTATTCTATTTGGTATCTTTTCTTTATTTTATTAACTCCGTTGTTGTTTTTCTTTCTTTCTTTCTTTCTTTCTTTCTTTCTTTCTTTCTTTCTTTCTAAATGTTTCTTTCCGGAGTTTTACTTCTCCGTGTTCTTTCTTTCTTTCTTTCTTTCTTTCTTTCTTTCTTTCTTTCTTTCTTATTTTTCCTTCATTCTGCAGCCTGGAGTGTTTTAAATTACCAATTGATTAATTTTCCATTTCAGGCAGTCGCGAAATGAATACGCTATCGAAATATCTTCAAATTCTCGACGACATTGCGGCTGACACGTTGCTGGCCTAAATGTATCCAACCGGAATGATTCGTGAAACATCCATCAAGTAGATATCTCCCTTTAGAGAATGGAAGCATTGATACCCGAAGACCCCATTGGATAATGAAGCAATTTTCTCTTTATTAACATGAAGCCGTTAACCTGTTTCTGCTTGTACCAAAATGTTTTCATTTTTTGCTAGCTTTATTCTCTCAAAAATCTTACCGTTGTTACGAACACTGGATGACCTTCCAGTTTTGTTACGAATCCCTGACGATATCAGAATTCTGTTACGTATGTGCGTTGTGGTGCAGTGGGTATCGACTGGGAACGATAAATCGGGGAGCCCAGTTCGACTTCCAGTTGAATTCCTTGCATTCACTTACGCACAAATACCCCAGGGAAAAATATTAATCCGTTTTTTCCTCCAGTTATGGGTTCAATAATGAGGCAGATTGGGTTTTATAACTTTGGTTGGCAACCAGTCTACTGCAGAAAGCAATGGCAACCAACAGCGGGATAATCTTCTACTCAGTCAGTCATGTCTCTTTCGAGACATGATCGCCCAAAGCGTGTATCACGCATGGCACTTAACTGACTGACATACAAAGGGACGTATCCCAATTTTATAAGGATGCCGGACAAGGTCGTGGTTTGTAACGTTTAAAATAAAATATAATTGTTGTCAGGATTGGCTCGGCTTGTACTAATCATATTTTAATATCGACGACTGTTTCAGGAACGTATGATGAGAAAAATAAAGAATCAACCACAACGGAATGAATGAACAACAAATAGTTCATGCAAAATATAAATTTATAAATATTCAAAAGTTCAACAAAAAATATTCGATAGTGAGGAGGGGAGATTTTTTATGTGTATGGGACGCGGGCAACCTTCTTCTTTTATGTCCCCAGTCCCTTCAGGGCGTAGGCGATCATGGTTTCCCACGTCTTCCTATCTCTGGTGGCCCTTAGTATGCTTTCTCCTGTTACACCTCGCAACCCTCGTTCTGTCATCCACCTGATCAGGCCCAGCAAATAAGCTGCCTCACTCTGTCTCTTTTTCCTTCTATCTGGTCTGTCAATAACAGGTTCTCCAAGCCCTCCTTCCTCATTGAATGTCCCAGGAACTTCAGTTGTCTCTTCCTGATGCTCACTATTAATTTCCTTTTTGTTGACATTGTTTTTAATACCTCATCGTTGCTTGCATGCTCCACGATATCCGCAACATCCTTCTATAGAACCACATTTCCGCTGCTTCAAGTTTTGTCCTCATTTTCGATGATATCGTCCAGCATTCGCTGCTGCATTGAAGAACTGATATCACATAGCAATCCAGCACGCTTTTCTTTGTTTCTAGTGAAAGTTTCCTATGTCTTAGTACTTTACTCAGCTTTTGGAACGCGTCCTTTGCCATGCCAATTCGCCTTCTGATCTCTGTGTCGCACTTTCCATCTTTTGTTAGGACACTTCCTAGGTATTTAAGTTTTTGTACTTGCTTGATTCTGGTATTCCCCACCTGTATTTGGCATTTTGGGTTGCACCTTTTACTGCTGACCAAGCAATAAGTTTCCTTAAAGTTTATTTGTATTCCTTTTGTCACTCTGACGCGTGTGATACATATAAAAAATCGTACGTGTGTTTGGGAAGAACGTATAAACTGCCCAAAGATACTAAAGATGATTGCTTTAGTTGATAAAATAATATTCATATATATATATTTCACAATGTAAATAATATTCGAACTTGTATTGAATTGTCGCCGAGCTTCAGATGGAAAAATCGACATTTTTCAGTAATGATGATTATCCTAAGCTGAGGCCAGTATGATTGCTTAAAGTCAGTGAAGCTGAGAATTAAAAATCTTATCTTTTTAGCAAGGCTGACGTGTTGTCCGTTCTTCAATATGGCAGTGAATGCTGAAAATATCATCAAAGATGAAGAAAAACTTGAAGCAACTGAAATATGGTTGTACAGAAGGATGCTAAGAATATCATGTATCGAGCATGTGAGCAATAATGAGGTCTTACAATGATGGAAACAAAAAGGAAATTAATACTGAGCATCAGCAGGAGACAGCTGAAATTCCTGGGACATGCAATGAGGAGGGTGGTATTGGAGAACCTGATACTAACAGGCCAGATAGAGGGAAAAAGAGACAGAGGAAAGCAACGGATACATATTTGAAGGACCTAATCAGGTGGATGACGGAACGAGGATTGCATGGTGTAACAGGAGAAGGCGTTCTCAGAGCCACCAGAGATAAGGAAACATGGATAGCCATCATCGCCAACGAAGAAGAAGAAGAAGAAGAAGAAGAAGAAGAAGAAGAAGAAGAAGAAGAAGAAGAAGAAGAAGAAGAAGAAGAAGAAGGTGAACGTCGGTTCCGTTAAACTCTTTTTTCAGCTCGGTTCTATGGCACTTTTTTTCATCACGTGGGTTGACTTCCCAGAAAAAGGTTTCTTATTTTCTAACCCACGGTCTGCGCGGATTAAAAAAACCCAGAAGTAAACATATTTTCCAACTCCTTCGCCTACTGATGGTAATTTATAGATTACTACTATTTGTACTTAGTTTAGGGTTGAAAAGAATCTCGTTTTTTGCTGTCAAAAACGGAAGATATGTGCGGATCCTATGCGCAGTTGACGAAATTTTTGTTTAGTCTTGGAATTCGGAGTGTTCAAATGCGACCAGTGGTGAAAATGTGTGTAACATGAATCAGAAAAAGATCTGCTTTTCGGAAGATTATAACAGTATGATCCAGATACAGAGAATAATGTGTGTGAGTGGATCTTCCTTCACAGACGCTAAGGTTTGGACATAGAGAAATGAAGAACGTGACGCCAACGCCTCTGTCTTTTCATCAGACCACACAATATTCCTTCCATTTGGTACAACAAATTTTGTCGGAATAAGGATTTCCTTTAACTGCAGAGAAAGATAAACAATAAAAAAAAATAGAAAATGGAAAAAGAAAAAGGAAAAAGGAGTCAGGACAGAGGCGTTGGCGTCACATCAGTTGGAAGTATTCAGACCAGTCGCGAAGATGTTGACCACTAAGTCATTAACCGCCTACTTCTAATTCCATGGATACGTATGTATGTCTAACCCCACAAATTAACCCACCCATGTACACAAATTCATATCCATATACACACATGCACACATATCCCCATATATACATACAAATGTGACTGTGTTTATGCTTATACATACTTATAGCCCTACAATTATTCATGCCTCCATACAATTATTGTGTTCACACATTTGCATATTTATGAGGAGCGGGTCCACGCACGCATGTATACACATCCATATATATAAAAATTATACATATAAATGTTTAAATATACAAGCAGCTTTTTATATACCCCTATACATAAAGATAATGTACGCCTGTGTACACTTATCCATATACTGTTAACTCCCAAAACGAGGTGATATATTTTCCTTTCATACGTCTTAACAAACATTACGTATATATATATATATTTATATACATATATATATATTTTAATCGTATCACCCCTAGCAAGGCGGTAATGCCACTGATGTGCAGGGGGCTACATAAGTGTAAAAAGATTAATTAGAAGAGAGTGAAGAGGAAGACGAACCAGTTAGAAAGGAGCAAGAGAAGGATGGGAATACAGGTGTGATGACAATTGCAAAAGTGGAGAGAAAGGAAAGGATATACGGGGTGGTGAAAGAACTAGAGTCAAGTGGTTAATAGATGAGTATTGACCTTACATTTAAATTCCTGGAGGTTGTAGCCGTCAAGAAAGCAAGAATATGGAAGCGAGTTCCACAGGCGGGAAGTGCGAGAGAAGAAGCTGCAGGAGTAAAATTGTCGTCTGCATTTGGTTAATCTAACTGTGAATGGGTGAGACCCAGCTGCCAGTCTGGTTGCACGAGCAAACACCTGTTGCGGAGGCATCAGTGACTTAAGTTCGTTGGAGCAGAAGCCATGAAAGTATTTATAGAACAGGCAATGGGAGGCGACATCTCGTCGGTGGGAAAGTGGCTGTAGTCGCGCCGCTAAGTCGGAACCTATCACATTACTGATTCTCCTTTGGAGCCTGCCGGGAACACTGAGATTAACAGCAGGGGCGCCTGACCATTTGTGGGAGCAGTATTCCATGCACCTACGAATGGTTGATTTTTATATATGCAGGATGGATTCAGGCAGGAAAAACATCCTGGCCCGACACAGTGACACAAACTTTTTAGCGGTGGATTTAGCTATGGATTCAATGTAGTGATTCCATTTGAGATTAGAAGAGAGGTTAAGGCGGAGGAGGCGCAGTGTATTGCTTTCAGGGAGACTCGTTTGGTCCATGCTTATTGGAGGCAGGGGAGGTTGCCTGTGATGATTGACAGACAATAGCTTCGTCTTAGTCGCATTGAAATTGACAAGCCACTTCTTTCCCCAATTCACCACGGAATGTAGATCCTGTTCAAGGTCAGTAGCAAGTTTATGTTTGTCCGCCACGACGGGTTTCTTACTGACACGGGAGTAAATTGAGGTGTCATCTGCGTAGATACCCACTTGGCGCTTAATCTCATCTGGGAAGTCATTTATGAAAATAAGGAAGAACGTCGGGCCCAGGATAGAGCCCTGAGAGACACCAGCGTTTGTGCTGTATGATGTAGAAGCATGTCCATTCGGATGACCTTCGTTTTGCAGTTATTTAAAAAATATTGGATTAGATCAAGCAAGCGTCCGGTAACACCGTAACCCCATAGCTTGCATAGAAGGCCAGAGTGCCAAACCCTGTAAAAAGACTTGGAGATGTACAGAGCAACAGCACGAGCCTCACCTGACTAATCAAGGGCCTGGAGCATGTACTCCGTAATGGTTGTTAACATGTCGGCTGTGGACCTGGCAAAGCGGAAGCCACACTGCCTGTCAGAGTAGAGTTTCTGGGCCGTAAGATGTTGAACTATTTCAGCATTAATTATGGCCTCGAACACTTTCCCGAAAATTGGTAGAAGGCTGATAGGGCAATAACTGGATGGGTCCTAGGGTTCACCACAGTTCTTAAATACAGGAACGACTGAAGAGAACTTCCAACATGCGGGAAAACAGGAAGCAGAAAGGCAGTAATTATACAGTTTAGAGAATACAGGGGAGAGTTCAGGAGCACATTTCTTGAGGATTATTACCGGGATTCCATCACCACCGCTCGCCTTATGAGGGTCAAGTTTTGAAATTACCCGGGATACAACTGTGGGGATAATATATACGTCGTACAGTTTAGCCTCAGTTCTAATAGGGAAGTCGAGTGATGGTACTCCAGACGAGTCAAATGTGGAGTTGGATGAGAATCTGCGAGCAAAGCTCTCAGCTTTGTCCGCAGATGACGTGAGAACCTCAAACTCATTGATAAAAGCAGGGATTGAGGATTTGCTATTGTTCAGCACCCGTTGGCATAAACGCTAATAGTCCTTGGAGCTAAATTTGCGGTAAGCTATGCGGTGTCTCATTCTCTCAGCAAACAACCGCTTGGCGTCATTCAGGATTCTCTTGCACTGATTACGAGCAGACCTGAATAGGCGCCTATTGTGTTCAGATGACTGTCTCCAGAGTAGTCGGAAGTAGTGGTTCCTGTGGGCAATGGCGGCCGAAGAGGCAGGAGAGAACCACGGAGAGGAATGAGGTTTTAGACAATACTTCCTGGTAGGTATGAAGTCATCAATGCCAGCTTTCACCCATGACGAAACCTCAGAGGCACAGTCATCAACTGGGAGATCGAACACTTTTCCCCAAGAGACGTCGCATAGGAAATTGCAAAAGGCGTCCCAGTCAGCTTTTTGTTAGCAGTAGCAGGTCCTATATGTAGGGGGCACCTGAGGGATTGAGAGTGGAAAGAAATATTGAGAGAGACAACAGCATGGTCGGAGTTGCCGAGAGAGCAAAGCTGCGAGACTTGACAAGAGTCAGGTGCAGAGGTAAAGCATATATCTAATAGAGAGTAGTGACCAAAGAGAGTAGTTGGAAAGCGTGTGGGGAAGTCCACCACTTGTGTAAGGGATTGGGAAATAGCAAGTTCTTGGCGTGGATGCCCGCTGAATCAGTAAATGAGTCTTTAAGCCACTCAGAATGATCGGCGTTAAGATCTCCGATTACAAATATGTGAGCGAATGGGTGGTAGGAAATAGCCTTATCTATGATGTCAGAAATGCTATCTAGAAGAGAGTAGTCAGTGGAGGAGAGAGAACGGTAAAGAAAGAAAAGGTAGCTAACCGAACTGAGAAGTGACAGACGGAGACATACATATTGGTGGTCAGGAGATTCGAGTGATGTCATTCTAGTTATAGGGAGGTGTTCACTAACGTAGACCTCCAGCCCATGCATGTGGACAGTGGACTTCTTCCTTAAGATGGGGAGATAACCTGGGATGGAGAAGTCAGAGGAGGGAATTGATGAGGTGAGGTTAGTCTTACAGAGCGCTTAGGATGTCAGGATACTTTTCGTGGAGGAAAGCTTCTACACTAGGAAAGTTAGTACGAATGCTCCGGATATTAGTAAAAGAAAAGTTAAGGGATTTTGGTGATTTGGGTTTGGCTGGTTTAGGATATTTTCTGTTTCTGTTTATCATGTCATGGTTTGTTGATAGGGAGGGACCTAGATTAGAGGATGCAGGCGGTCATTATCCACGATCTCTGCTGGCAGGAAAACTGGCTCGGACTGCAACAAAATGTGGCCTCAGGGTTGCTCACCGAAAGCGCTTGCAGGCAGACCTATCCATGCGCGACATGGCACGACAAGAACCCCGATATTATAGAACTGTTGATCAGAGCAGCAGGGGGTTACATAGTGGGGAAGTGATGAGAAAGGATCGTTAGATATAGGAAATGTCAAAAGGATGGTGATAAACGGGTAAGGATACCGAGACTGAGTGTTGGGTAGATGGTGAGAGTGTTTGAGAGAATAGATGCAAGTTAGTGTGATAGGAGGTGTCTATTTACCTTACATTTAAACTCCTGGAAATTGTAGCTGTCGGGAGGCAGGCATGTTGAAGGGAATTCCACAGGCGGGAAGCGCGAGAAAAGAAACTATTGGAGTAGAAATTACGGTTACATCTTATGTCTTTTACTGTAAAAGGGTGGGACCTATTTGCTAATCTAGTATCTCGTGTAAATTCGTATCTAGGTGGCACCAATGATCTAAATTTATCGGAGCAGAAGCCGTGAAAGTATTTATAGAAGAGGCACAGGGAAGCCACATCACACCGGTGAGAGAGTGGTAGCAGGGGCACCTGGCCAGATGTGGCAGCAGTATTCAGTACACGGGTGGATGGTAGATTTATATATGTGCAGGATAGATTCAGACGGGAAAAACTTCCAGGCCCTGCACAGAGAACCGACTTTCATAGCAGCGGATTTAACAATGGATTCTGTGTTAAATCAGAGAAGTGACGATCCATTTTCAAAATCATGTTAATCAGCAAACCATGAATATTCAATATATCATTAATGCGCTATATATAGAAAACTTTAATTGAAGCAGGATTTTCTTTTCAAAAAATGTAATAGTATATTTTTTAAAACTTACAATTAATAATGAACTAATTAAAACACTCAAATAGCCTCTGACAACTAAATCCTGATCCAAGATGGAAAATGGGTGAATAGAGACAACTTATGCTACTTCGGTGAGATGGAACTCTATAGCTGTTGTGGCCTGTTTGGAAGAAAGACACGGAAACAAGAATGTAGGTTCAATCCAGTGTATTAGAATAACATAACATATATACATGTAAGAATGTTTGTAGTCATCAAATATAGTTACGCTACCTCATGACTGCCTTTCAACTGCCTCTTGACTGCCTTTAAACTGCCTTCAACTGCGTCCCCGGAAGTCAGGCAGCTTATTAGTTATTGACGGAGAAAAAATCTATCCCTAAAGATAAGGAACAATAACAACAGCAGCTCATATAAATAAAATGAAAATTTCTTTCTAGCTATAACGATAAACTTCCCTGGAAGCAACCCCCCTACCCAACAATGGAGAGGTTTATAAAAGTGTATAACTACCTCTTAATTTCCATTCTTCACTATTTCCCACTACCCCGGGGTGATAATAGTGTCTCAGCTCTGTGAAAATAGCTAACCCCCAAATTAGTATGAAAACCCCATGAAAGTATAAAAATACATTTTCATAGTTAAAATACTAGCAAGACATTTTTGCAAAAAATATTATTAGTGCTTCCAAGAAAATTATATTTAAGCATTAAATGACCCACAAAGAGTCGATCGGCCGCTAAAAACATACATAAAAATTACGAAGTTGAAGATTCTTGTCATAAACCACCAAATTATTTTTCTCCGCTCAAATTGAAAATCATGTATTTTCATTAACTAATCACAGATCTTTTGTCGATGCTGTGTGATTATATTTTTCCTTGTTCTTTGTAGCTTATTAAGGTTTGCCTTTTTACTATCCTTACTAGTCCCTGTTTTGCCAACCATATACACAAGCTCATTAAGTAAGTTATTCTCTGATTTAATCTATCCATTTTGGCGTTGGTATCCCAAGTAGGCATCTACGCTGACGACAATACTATTTACTTTCGCCTCGATAAGAAATCTGCCAAGGGTGTCAAAGCAAACCTTGCTGCTGATCTTGAAAAGAACCTCCAATCTGTGCCTGACCGTGGCTCGTAAATTTGAATGTTCCAAAGCATAGCTGCTATCCTTTAACCAACATAGACAATCGCTTATCAGCATGGATCAGGCTGGTCTCCCTGAAAGCAAAATACTGCGTCTCCTCGTCTTAACACTTTCAGCCGACCTCAAGTAGCATGACTACATTGAATCCATAGCTAAATAGAAAGGTTGGTTAACTGTATATGCCAGGAGGTTTTTCTCCTCTGAATCCATCTTGCACATAGATAAATCTACCATCCGACCTCGCATTGTATAGGGCTATCACATTTTGTCGGGTCCCCCTGCTATTCATCTAGACCTTCTTGACTAATTCTAACGGAGAATCTGCAATGTAATCCAATCCGACCTCGTAGCTCAACTGCAATCACTTTCTCACCGACGTAATGTGGCTTCCCTCTGTTTCTTCTAAACATACTTTCACGGCTCTGCTTCCTAGGGTTTAGATCCCTTGTGCCTCCTCTGAATGAATATACTAGAGCTACTAGACTAGCAACTAGGTCCCACAATTTTGCTGTGAAACTAATCAAATGTAACCGCAACTTCTACTCTTAAGCTTTTTTTCTCGCACTTCCTGCCTTTGAAATTCCCTCCTATATACTTACTTCCCTGAAAATTACAATCTCAAAGAATTTAAATGCAATGTCAGTTGCCATCTCTCATGATTTTGATTCGCATGCTTTTTCTGACAACTCTTGTATCATCTTCTTCTCCCTTTCCACTCTACTCTAATTCAGCTGTCTTCACATCAGTGTTCTCATCTTACTCATCTCTGACA
This sequence comes from Ascarosepion bandense, assembly GCA_037127315.1. NCBI lineage: Eukaryota > Metazoa > Mollusca > Cephalopoda > Sepiida > Sepiidae > Ascarosepion > Ascarosepion bandense. Next base: position 910,752 of record JBBBDQ010000209.1, on the reverse strand, counting down.
CCCCCTTTTTCTTCTTTCTCATCACTTTCCTCTTATGGAAATCCCTGCACACCAGTGGCAGTACTTGGGGTGAAATGTTTATAAAAATATGTCCTTTTAGTGTCAAATTCCCGAAATATTCTTTTATCATTATTTTATTCATTGCCGAGGTGATAAAAATAGTCTTTAGCAAAGACAGTTATGCAACTGATATTATTTCTTTTCCAAGTATGAAACATTTGTTCATCATTATGTAAATCTCAAATGATTTTTTCTTAGTCTATGTAGAAGTGTTCTTTTTATTCCATTTTCCATAAAACGTCCTCGTTACTCATATATTGAGACCACAGTATTCTCAGCATCTTTCTGTAGAAATATTACTGTTATCACAAGTCTCTTCTTCATCTGTGTAGATATTTCCCGACGTTCACTGTCGTATAGGTGAACCTTTATGACATAACACTCTGTTACTCTTTTTCTTTTGTTTAAAACTTTGCTTAGCTTTTAGGAGGTTCCTTTGCTATTCCAGTGCATTTTTGGATTTCGGTTATCCATTTTCCGCCATTCTTTGCAACACTTCCTAGATATTTAAAGTTCCTTAAATGCCTGATTTTAGTATTCTCAATTCGCAGATTCTTTTGCTGATAACAATGCATTATGTCTTACAATTGATTCATATTCTTTCTGTCTCACTTTTCTTCACCATTTTCTGTGGAATTTCCTGGATTGCCCCCTTTTAAAAAAATGCATATTCCTTCAAGGCACAGGCGATCTTCACTATTCAAACACTCCTTTTCTTTATCATCTGTGAATCAGTGTTGCATTCTTTACGGTTTTGCATTCAGAGCAGTTTTTTTTTTCCTTTTTAGGATATAGGCGACTATGGCTCCCTATGGATGCTTTTTCCTTATTATCTCTGAATTATCGTGATTTCTTGCGTAAAATACTGATCTTACGTAGCCTTTTCCAATTCTTTTGAATTCAGATAGAATATCCGGTTATTCTTTTCATTGCTGAGGTTACAAAAGGTAGTCATGTCTTTCGCAATGCCAGTTATGCAAATGATCTTATTTTCTTTTCCAAATATGAAATTAATATTCGAAGTAAATGAATTCCTACTAGATGATGTGCATGTCAAATGACGAAAAACCTTCTTACAATACAAGATGTCAGATTTTAAATTTGATGCTCAAACAAAATCAGGATATGATCAGAAAATTTATGTAACTATTTTTAAGTCAAGTGAGTTTTAATTTGATTTGTTAATGTACACTACCGGCCGTAATTATTAGGCTTCCTGATTGTTTTAAATATTGATGTATTTCATGGATGTGCCTTATGGTGCAATGGATATCGGCTAGAAACGAGAAATCGGGGAGCCGAGTTCGAATTCCAGTCAAATAACTTGCATTCACTTACGCACAAATACCCTTGGGAAAGGTATTAATCCGTCTCTTCCCTCCATTTATGGGTTAAATAATAGGACAGATTGGGTTCTATAGCCTTGGTTGGCAACCTACTGCGGGATAATCTTCTGCTCAGTCAGTCATGTCTCTTTCGAGACATGATCGCCCAATCGTGTATCACGTATGGCACTTAACTGACTGGCTGTAATTCATACAAAATTTCACATGTTCTAATCTCCGGCTTTTTTAAAGTATCTGTAGTATTTGGTAAGCTATCAAGAGTTTCGAGACCAAACAATTATTTAATTCGAACTTTCCTCTCTATTCCCCGCCTAAATTCAACTGCTCACCCTTGCACTGTTGATAAATGAATATCCTTGAAGATTACATTACTTTTTTCTGGTTCTTTGTACGTTAAGGGTTCGAAGATCCCTGACTGCTCAGTTCTAATGACCTTAGTCCAACCTCCTTTTTTATGTGCCGTGTCCCTTCAGGATGTAAAAGATCATGGACTTCTACATCTCCTTTTCCCTAGTGACTCTTAGCATGATTTCTGCTGTTTCCCTACTCAAACCTCCATCAGCCATCCACTTACTCAATCCCCTCATATATGTTACGCGTTGCTTCCCCTCTTCTTTCTTTTTTTTATCTGACCCACGATGCCAAATTTTGTTTATTTCTAAGAGACGTCCCTATTTATATAAGTTTTATTTCCCATTCCATTTTAAAAGAAATCTCCTATATGTTAAGTCCTCTGAGTAAGTCTTTTTTATTGCTTGCCTTTTTAAATAACAAAATGAAAAAGACATATGACTAGGAGTGACATTAAAAAACGTCATGGAAAAATTGAATTAAAATCGTGTAGTTACTTAGGCTATGCTTGTGAATGGTCTTGTGCCAAACATAACCGAGCCACTGACATTAAAATAATACGCTGCTGAAACATAAAACAATGTCGTTTATAATATAAATGTAGAATTTATTATTTAACGGGATAAATTGAACATATTTTTTTGTTTATATAAAATGTTTGTATTGAAAGTCTACTTAAAGTTTCTCTTCCTTTTGACTATGTTCATTTTTGTAAGTTGGTTGAATATTGCGCAATGAATTTGTGAAAGAAAAGACATGTCTCTTTTTTTGCTGTACTAGCAGTATAGCCCGGGTTTTCTCGGGTGTAATGAAAGCTTTAAATCTAATCCATGGTCCTGGAGCTCAGACTCAGCCTAAAGAATATTTGTGTGAAGTTTGGTGAGAATCGGATAAAAATTGTGGATTTGTATAAAGGACATACAGACAGATAAACAGACACACACACAAACATCTTGCCTTTTGTATATATATATATATATATATATATTATCGATTTTCTGCACTATTGTAAGAACTGCAACCGTGAAACTTCTGAATATCGTTTCTTATGTCTTTGTCTATGTGTTTATCAAATTTGATTAAAATTGGACCACTCCTTCTAGAACCCGATTTTTTCGATTATCGGTTTTCGATATTTATCGGGAGTACCTCGACACAAAACCTAGAACATGAGAAAATTCACCCTATTTATGTATTTTTGAAGGATAAAATCGAAACATCTTCTAGGCTTTTCTCTAAATCCTGATTGGTTAATAAATGATAGTATTCAATTTGTTTTGAAAAACGTCTGCACACAGCAAAGTTTCGAAAGCCGGCTGTCTCATGAAAAAGTATTTCTATTGGTGAATGAATAAATATATATATTTTTTTAATTAGCTCTTAAAAATGTGTAGAAGTGTTTAAGCTCAAATTTTTTGTCCAATCATATTTTTCGAATCCAACAACCTCAGATGGAGAGAGAAGCGACGAATTAATACTTTTCCCAGGAGTATTTGCGCGTAGGTGAAGGCAATGCATTCGACTGGAATTCGAACTCAGCTCTCCAATTTGTCGTTCCGAATTGATATCCACTGTGCCACAACTCACATTCCCACTATCCGGTATACACTGCTTAACAACGCACAACCTAAATTGTCTTTAAAAACCAGTGTGGTCTCCAGTCATTCAACAAAGTTTTACAATAAATTTAATACTAGTCCCTCCTTCAATTAAGTTTCATACTGTTCTAAAGAGTTTTTGATTCAAACATGTGTAAACATCCAGCTATTTCCTCAATATACGTGTAGTTCAGAGAGCTTATTATACGGAATACGAAATTCACATCGCTTCAAACAAATATCTAAATATTTGCATAGATTTCTTATAATATACCTTTTCCGCAAAACTTTGAAATGCTCCATGTCGATATTATTGACTGCTGATCCATATTCTCAAGCATAGATAGGAGAAGAGAAGAAGCTAAGCTGGAATGGAAATAAGCACAAAGACAACTGAAGAAGGAAGGAGTGTAAAACGGAAGAAATATTGTGAATAATCCGTTTTGCTACATTATTCTACTATTTCATTTTAGCTCTTACATCTTACAACCGTGTCCGTTCTTATATAAAAGGGTGGGCTAAAATATTCTAAAGGCAGATTATTAAAGAGTAATTGAAGATCTGCGAAATCTTGCAGACATTAATTCTAACACTACTTATTAATAATTGCATAATTTGTTTTAAAGAAAACTGACATCAGAAAGAGACATTAAACGTAACTTGTAGCGACTTCTCTTAAAAATAAACAAGATTTGTCATGGTGGGCCAGGTAAAAAGAAAGAAAGAGGTGGGAAAGCAACCCGTGCCATACTTGTGGGGATTGAATAAGTGGATGGTTGATGGAGGTTTCAGTAGGGAAACAGCAGAAATCGTGCTAAGAGTCACTAGGGAAAGGGATATGTAGAAGTCCTCTATGGTCTACATCCTGAAGGGACACGGCACATAAAAGAAGGTTGGACTAAGGTCATTAGAACTAAGCAGTCAGGGATCTTCGAACGCATAACGTACAAAGAACCAGAAAAAGTAATGTAATCTTCAAGGACATTCAGGCTAACATTATTTTTACATTACAAGACAATGCTTCAGCTTTATTAACAATGCATGGGTGAGCAGCTGAATTTAGGCAGGGAATAGAGAGGAAAGTTCTTGACATCCAACAACTACTACCACTTAAGAAAATATTAATTGTGTTCACTACGTAGTGATGTATGTCAGGCGATTGGCTATAAATCAAATAGATAATGCAGTTTTCCCCTGCTATGAGTTAGATAACAGTTTAGTTTCTGTATCCTTGTTTGACACACAGTCTACCACAGAAAGAAGTGGCAAAATATTCTGCCTAGTCAGTTATGGATCGAAAGAGACATGATCACTCAAGCGTGTATCACGTATGGCACTTAACTAACTGTTAACTTTAACGGATGATAAAATAGTTTGCGGAGAATCAACACCCTTGCTTGTAAAAATAGAACAAGCTCTTACATCTTACAACCGTGTCCGTTCTTAGATAAAATATTCAAAGGCAGATTATTAATGAGTAATGAAAGATCTGCGAAATCTTGCAGACATTAATTCTAACACTACTTATTAATAATTGCATAATTTGTTTTAAAGAAAACTGACATCAGAAAGAGACATTAAACGTAACTTGTAGCGACTTCTCTTAAAAATAAACAAGATTTGGCATGGTGGGTCAGGTAAAATGAAAGAAAGAGGTGGGAAAGCAACCCGTGTCATACATGTGGGGATTGAGTAAGTGGATGGTTGATGGAGGTTTCAGTAGGGAAACAGCAGAAATAGTGCTAAGGGTCACTTGGGAAAGGGATATGGAGAAGTCCTCTATCGTATACATCATGAAGGGACACGGCACACAATTAATATTTTCTTAAGTGGTAGTAGTTGCTGGATGTCAAGAATTCTCCTCTCTATTCCCTGCCTAAATTCAGCTGCTTACCCATGCACTGTTGATAAAGCTGAAGCGTTGTCTTGTAATGTAAAAATAACAAGTTACAAAAGCATCGATGACTCCCACGTAGATGGCTTATGCCCTACGGGCAGGGATGAGGTTTGCAAATAAATGTTATTAGCATATCCACGGAGAATGTTGAGAATATTCTGGACAATTTATTTTTATATCATCAATCACACCCAATGGTGCATAAGGCAGCAACTTTTTGTTGCTCTTTCTGTAACAAACTGTTTTTTAGTTAATCTAAAACTAGGTTAGTTAATCTTTCTTTGTAAGTTATGCGATCGAAGATCCCTGACTGCTTAGTTCTAATCCAGCCTTCTCCTTTCATGTACCGTGTCTCTTCAGGATGTAGACGATCATGGACTTCTACATCTCCCTACCCCTAGTGACTCTAAGCACGCTTTCCGCTGTTACCCTACTCTGCACTCCACTTGCTCAAGCCCCTCAATTATGTTACGGGTTGCTTACTCTCGTCTTTCTTTCTTTTTATTTGACCCATAAGTATCAAATTCTCTAAGCCCTTTTTCCTGATTATATGCCTTAGAAACTTCAGCTGTCTTTTTCTTATGTTACTTACCTTTTCATTTCATCCTCTCCAAAGCTTCATCGTTTCTAACTTGTTCGTCGTAGGTATCGTCAGTGTCCTTCTGTAGAATCACATTTTGGTTACTTCAAGTTTCTTCTTTATATTTGAGATTGTCTCGCATTCACTGCCATATTAAAGAACAGACGTCCCACAGACATCTAGTACTCTTTGTTTCTAGCGAATGTTTTGTAAGTAAAATGTAAATCACGAATAACCTATCGATGTGGTAAAATATTTTGAGAGTTAGTCTGATATTTCATTTCTACAATATAATAAGTTTGGGAATCACTCCCATTTGGGAATACCAATTGCAGTAAGTTTAGCTATACGAGTGATGTAATAGATTATACCTCGGAATTGTTAATCAATTTACAATTCCAGTTCTGTTCACAAGAGTAAATATCCTTGCGGAAATTATGCATCTACCTTTTCTTCTCTCGGCATCTGTTCTATTTATAAAACTAGTATCACTAAAAATTCTTACGATCTAAACATATTTTCTACATTAGAATCAGTGGAATAGGTTGATAAGCCGTATGAAAAGAACCAATAGATCGAGCATCACTATGTGATCGATACAAGAGCCCTTGCATCCATACATTTTGGTTTGTAAAGAAAATTGTCGGACCTGAAGCAGATTACAACCACGTTTAATTTCATTGTTTTTCTTCTTTTTTTTTTTACTTTACTCAGCGCAGTACTATCGATTGTTACTTAGACTTTCCGATTATTAAAAAAAAATTTGAAAAATTACAATATTTAAAAAAAATTTTTTTGGGGGGGGGGGTCAATTTCTCATACAACGTTATAGTAAATCGATCCTCCATTTTCACACCACTTACGTTGAGTTCGCTTTGTTTATGTTAATTTCGATGTTTTTCATTTTTTTTCAGCGCAGTTCTATTGATTTTTACTTAAACTTTCCGATTATCATAAAACAATTTGAAAACTTCAAATATTTCAACAAATTTGTTGGGGGTCAGTTTCTCATACAACGTTAAAGTAAATCGATCCTTCATTTTCAATCCACTATAACGTTGTATGAGAAACTGGTCCACTCCCCTAAAATTGTTTAAATGTTGAAAGTTTTTCAATTTTTTTTTTGTCATTCGTAAAGTTTAAGGTGTAAAAGCTAATATTGCACTGAAAAAAGTTCAAAAAATTTGATAATGAACACATTTAATGTGGCAGTAATGTCGTACCGGCGACTGGTTTCAAAATGGAAGCTCGATTTACTATAACGTTGTATGAGAAACTGACCCCCACCAGAAAATGTTTAAATATTGAAATGTTTCAAAATATTTTTGTCAATCGTAGAAGCTAAGGGGGTAATCGATAAGAATGCCCTGAAAAAAGTAAAAAAAAAAAAATGAAAAACAACGAAATTAAATGTGGTGGTAGTCTGTTTCAGGTCCACCAGAAAATTATATAAGCAATGGTTCGAATATTTTTGCTAGTGAGATTAACAATTACTATTATTAAGACATGATTTAAAGCATCCATGTATACGTTATATTGTGGCGGATAGGAAATTAAGAATTAAAATCAACTTACTTCACTTTTACAAAAATTCACAATGACGTGTGAAATCCTGGTTTTGCCGAATACAAAAGGATTGACTGTCTGCTTAAAGAAAAAATTGAAACCGGATTTCACGAGTAGATGTTAAATGGTTTTTCTTACCAATAAGAGCGATTTGCCCAAATTAAAAAAGTCTTTGCGATACTGTGCGAGAAATCTAAAGGATATATAAATGACTTTGAACATCGTCAGTTGGGAGCAGCGAGACGACAAGCTAAAATGTAACGGGAGAAACTTCAACCACGACCCAGAGGTAAGGTCACATCGCAAATTGTTCCTTTTCTTTTTCTTTCTCGTGTGCTGGTTCCTTTTACTTCTTCTTCTCCATTCAAAGACAATCCTACCAAACAAACTCTAATACATACTTATATACGTACGCAAAAACTCTTCCCGAACCGTCGCCTAAAGCATTCGACAGAGAATGGCATGCCGGCCTTCTACGGAAACTGCGAAGTTATGGCATAACTGAACTTTTGTTGGACTTAATCCGGTCATTCCTCTCTAACAGCACACTGAAGGTGGTATTAAACGGACATGTCTCCCAGAACTACCCTACAAACGTGGGTGTACCCCAGGGCTCTATCCTAGGTCCTACGCTCTTTCTAATCTATATCAATGATCTCCTTGATACGATAAGATCACAAGTAGGCATGTACGCTGATGATACCACAGTTTACTCTCGCCTCGATCAAAAATCTGGTGTTGGTGACAAGGCGAACCTCGCTGCCGAGCTTGAGAAGGACCTCCAATCCGTGGTGGATTGAGTTAAGTAATGGCTCGGAAAATTCAATTCTTCCAAAACGAAGCTGCTGTCAATTAACCGCACCTCCCTCCCATTAGCATGGAACAGGCTTGCCTCCCAGAGAGTAAATCACTACGCCTGCTTAGCCTTTACACTCTCAGCGGACCTCAAGTGGAATGACTACGTGGAATCCATTGCTAAATCCGCAGCTATGAAAGTCGGCTCTCTGTGCAGGGACCGGAAATCCCTGTGCCTCTTCTATAAATACTTTCATGGCTTCTGCTCTGACGAACTTAAATCACTGGTGCCCCTTAGATGTGAATTTGCACGAGATACTAGATTGGCAACTAGGTCCCACCCTTTTACAGTGAAACCGATGAAATGTTACCGCAATTTCTACTCCAACAGTTTCTTTCCTCGCATTTCCCGCCTGTGGAATTCCCTACCGCATGCTTGCTTCCCCGACGGCTACAACATCCAGGAGTTTAAATGTAAGGTCAATTGATACCTCCTAACACACTAATTCACTCCCATTCTCTCCAACTCTCTCCCTACGTACATCCTAAGTCGTCTATCACCCTCCTTCTGACATTTCCTGTACCCAATCCCTCTATGTAACCCCCTGCGCTACAGTGGAAGTGGAATGCCTTGCTTGGGGTGACACGATTAAAAAAAAACAAATTACTACTACGAACATTTCTTCAACTCTTGATACCCTTAACTCATTACTTGTTTCTCATTAAACATTAACTGGTACCTATTCTTGTTATTCTTTCCTTTTAACAAATTCCCATTTTAACATGAAAAATGCATATTTTACTCTTCCACTATTCTACACTATTTCACACAATCTACAATCAACCTGCTGACAATCTTCTGGTGATGATACCGAAAATAACCTTCTGATAATTCGGGATAAAACTTGTAAGCTGTAGGGAGTTTGGTTATGTATGACACAAGGTCGAATTAAAAAAAACATTAACCATTCTCCTTACGGCTTCACTACTGACCCTCGATGGCTGAAAAGGAACCCCAATGAAAGAATCACCTCTTCACTAGTGATTCCCCGACGTTCAAGGAACACGCACACTATATCTTCACTGGTGACTCCCGGCGTTCAAAGAACACACTCCCCAATTCTATATTGGCGACTCCTGTTGTCCAAAGACGACACACCCTACTTCTAAACTGGTGAACACCGAGGTTAAAAAAAATAAACATCTAATGGAAGGATGAATTCTTCTCTGGTGAGAAGCAAACCCAGCAAGGAACATGCAGTCGAAAAAACCCTTATCATCACTATCACACTGATGACCCAGCGAAAAACATGCAGTGGAAGAATCCCTACTACCTCACTGGTAAACGTCGACGTTTGAAAACTCACCTAATGGAAAGATGAATTCTTCACTGGTCAACACCGGTGTCCAAACCCAGCAAGGAACATGCAGTGGAAAAAATCTATACAATATCACTGGTGAACACCGTCGCTCAAAATCAAAAACAAAAACAAACCTTTACCACAAAAAAACAAAAACAAAACTCAAGCATCACTACATAAGCGACACACCTTCAATAGGACCCGAAAGAAAGGACAGAAGAAAAAGAAAAAAAGAGAACAAAACAAAAAGCAGAGCCCAACACACTTGAATAAACCCTGATGTCAAATTATACGCTGATACAATATCAACTTCTACCGTCAACTAGCAAATTTCAACGTACTCTTAATGAATGCAATTTTAATTTATATGAAAGCAACCTTTTAAACCTGTTTTACGCCTTTCATTGAATAATACACATTTCTTTCCGAACTTCATCAAATTCCAAGAGTCCCAAATGTTTGAATAATTCCAATTTCAAAATATATGCCGATAAATTATCCATTTCTAATGAGAACAACGGAATTAAAAAAAAAATTCTACTCAACATCGAAAGTACAAATAGTTTTAACGCTTGACCACTTTTTCTGAAACAAGCTGCTTAACAACTTGAAATATTTAAAACTGTAAAAATAAAAAAAATCCTAATTTTATTTTCATCTTGATAATTATTTCATGTTTTTCAGTATGTTTAGGTTACTTCAAATATGTCCTTTGTTTTACGGAAAAACTTAACATACCTACACTTATTAGACTTTACACATCTAATGGTCTTAAAATGAGTTTTTGACCAAACAAAATCAACCGAGTCAACAAGGGAGTTGCTACAACCATAACCCCAGTCCTTCAACCTGTACTTCATTGTAACAACATGATCCGGTGAGCAAGGATCATGGTGCGCAAATTGAGAAAACAACACCTCAGATGCGTCCAGTCTCACCTCATTATTAACCTTAATCTGGAGAATACAAAATTCCAAACCCTTAGACATAACCACACTTTCAATCTTCAAAGGTGGATACTCGAGTAGTTCAAAATGTGATTACCTTCAGTGAATAACATCCAAATCTGGAACGAATAGGCAAGGCAAACTGTTTTTCGAATTTCAAGGAAACACACCATTTGGCAAATTCATCACCATTAGCCAAGTGTTTGCAAAAACGCAAGAAATCAAAGAAGGAAAAAAACATTTAATTTTAGATAAACACCCATGTCGAGAATTTAATTTCATTGTCCCTCAACTATTTCCCATCCCCTCTTTATAAGTATATATATATATATATATATATATATATATATATATATATATATATATGTATATTTATTTTATCGAGTTTCTCTCTTTATTGCTCTTCATTTTCGTCGTTACTTTTTTTTTCCTTTCATCCATTTTCCAACGGTTTTTCTCCTGATGAGATGTTTCATGAAAGTGCCTTTGAGACTATTAAAAAATTCCTTGTTTTTAAAATAGTATATATATATATATATGTATATTATAATAATAATAATAATAATAATAATAATAATAACTACAGTAATAAAAATACCAATAGTAACAGAACTAACTCTGCCGAAACTAGTATTAGTTAAGCTATAATTAAAAATCGTCTTGACACAAACCACCGAGAACGAATTCGGAGGGAAAAGAAGGGGAAGTAAAAAAAGAAATAAACGAAGTACATGAACAAAAAGTCAAGCACTCGTAAGAAAGAAAAAACCCAAGACGAAAACCCTAACACTAAAGCGCTCAATACGAAAGTAGAGCAAATAAAGACAGAAAAACTAAGCAAGAGCCAACAACCTACTACAGCTCGTCAGGGAAATTGGCTCTATTTCCCTGACGAGCCGTAGAGCGAAACCGTGGTAGGTTGTTGGCTCTTATATGGAAAAAGAAGAAAATGTGACTGAAATCTTTAATAATATCTTATTATATTTAATAATATCTGATCTTTGATCAGTTTCACCCCATAATAAAACTTGAGAAGCTATAAACAATTATTAGAGATTTACTCTGCTGCTGTGGTACCCATAATATGGTGGGGTGAAGGCTGCTAAATTATATTTGAGGTCTGAGGACAAGAAAGTTAAAAGTGAGGACATGGAAAAGGTAAGCTATTACAGGGTATAATATAATAAGGAACACCTAGAATTATACAATGATTCTATCCGGGTGAGTTTTACCAATGCCTTTTCTTTATTTGGGCATATTTGAGGCTGTGGTGTTTCGAGTTTTAAATATAACGTATGCTACTTATTTAATTAACGGCTATCAAATAATTAATTATGCCTATCGATTGTTACTTAAACTTTCCGATTATCAAAAAAAAAATTTGAAAAAAAAAATTTGAAAAATTACAATATTTAAACAAATTTGGGTGGGGGGTCAATTTCTCGTACAACATTAAAGTAAATCGATCCTCCATTTTCAAGCCACTTGGGTTGGGTTCGGTTTGTTTATGTTAATTTCGTTGTTTTTCTTTTTTTTTTTTTCAGCGCAGGTCTATCGATATTTATTTAAACTTTTCGATTATCAAAAAAATGTTTGAAAAATTAAAATATTTAAGCAAATTTGTGAGGGGTCAGTTTCTCATCCAACGTTAAAGCAAATCGATCTTCCATTTTCAATCCACTATAACGTTGTATGAGAAACTAGTCCACCACCTTAAAATTGTTTAAATATTGAAATTTTTGCAAATTTTTTTTTTGGTCATTCGTAAAATTTACAGTGTAAAAGATAATATTGCACTGAAAAAAGGGTATATTTGAGGCTGTGGTGTTTCGAGTTTTAAATATAACGTATGTCACTTATTTAATTAACGGCTATCAAATAATTAATTATGCCTAATAGTGGATATTGTCATCCGAGTACAATGCTTAGAAAATCGTTGTAATTATCTACACTAACTTATTGTGTTCTCGTCCCTTTTTTCCTTATCGATTTCTTATCTGCGTCACTGGCAGGAAATATTTGACAGACTACAAACCAAGACGAACAAATTTTGTTATAGGAATAATTCAATTTTGACAGTAATTTTCTGGTCATAATCCTATCACCTCCTGAATTGAAACGTGATCAGTCATCTGCAATTTGAAGCAAATCCTGTTAATAGCAAAGAACATATGATTGCTTTTTTGATGTTATTTCGACAGCGTTCGAATCAATGTTAGTTATCTCTAAATGTTCAGCGGAAACTTGAAATGTCCACATACATTGAGATCTAGCCGTAATGATAAATTTCTGATTCAATCCGATACCAAATAGAACAGAATTACAAAAGAGACCCCTCCACGCACATACACACCGAAACATAATTATCGGATTATTGCACCGAGAATATTGAATTCAAGTGTAGAAGTTTTTTATTAAGATCAATGTATTTTCAGGTTAAGCGGAAGTGCTCAGACGGTGGTTTTAACACTTATTGTATCGGATAAAGTATTAGGGTTGCCATAGTTGTCCAAAATAATTACAAGACGCGTTTTCAAATCTGGATTCAAACTTGTAATGATACGACGATTTAAGCGAGTCATAAATCTACGCTTCGTTCCGGTGTCTTGTTATCGTTTATGATGATTTTGTGTAAGCCATAGAAATATATACAGAGAAATATCTACACACCGATATCGAACACTTTACAATAAAAAAGCTGCTTGCCAAGATACATTTTATCAGTAATAACCACTGAAAAATAGCAACGTTATCGCTAAATACAATCACAATTAAACAGTATATGTATATATATATATAGAGAGAGAGAGAAAGAGAGAGAGAGAGTCATCCGCAGACAGATCTGTTTCGCTGTATCTCAGCTCATCTGTACGGTTAGACTCCGATTGCTTTTAACCCAGGATTGAAACCCGACAGAATTGACGTCAGTGGGCGATTCTAGCTCTGAGCTATGGGCGCTCGGTAGAAGACGGCAGACTTTTTAGTGCGTATATTATCATTCTCGTATATATATATATATATATATATATATATATATATATATACTAGAATGAATTAATAAAATATATGCGAATGTGCTCATGTGTATAGTATTTTATTTAGGTGTTAATAAAATAGTGTTAAATGTAGTATGAACAGTGTATTAATAATTATATACTATGTCTTATGTACACAACTCGAAGTTTCATGTGTTATGCAATCATCAGTTTCGTTCATCATGACATCGACATAGGACAATATTTATAATCAATAATATATATATATATATATATATATATATATATATATATATATTCAGTCATGAAATTACTTCTCCCAGTGCCTGTCGTGTGTATATACCACATATATATAACACGCTAATATTTCCTCATCTCTCATTCCATGCGCCGATAGCTTGGGGAGTAGGCACTCCGACTGACACCAACTCCCGGCTGGACGCAACTGGATGACTAATCTCACTGATGAGCTGCGGTACAGCGAAACAGACTTGTATGTGGATGACTAATATATATATATATATATATATATATATATATAGTGATATAGTAGTATCCTTGGTACTTGGTAAAGTTAATTCCACAGATGATTAAATCCGATGTGAATTCAATGTTAGAATTTAGCAGAGTATTGTAATGGAAATAAGTTGGATATTTTTATAAATCCATTGGCAATAGCTCATTGAGAGGTGCTCTTACAGACCGCTCATCAGACAAAATTCATAATCTCTTCCTCTCACTACTAGACACTTTAGTGAATATTGAATTGATGATAGTTTCCAAACACAACACCATCGGAAAAAAAAAACAGACACTTTTTTTTAATTTTTAGACAAAATAGCATCAATGCTCAAAGATGAAAGGAATACATTTCTCTTTAAAACCTCAAAGATTAGCTGGAGGCATTAGTATAGCTGCAATACTCTTATCAACTTAATGCGACAGAAGAAAGGATTTCAAAGGAATATGAATGATTCCACCTTTTGGACGTGATCTAGTTTATCTAATCTATAAAGTTTAGGAAAATACATTTTAAAGTCTTTTTTAAAAAAAGAAATTATTTCAAATATAAATTAATTGTCGGATTTTAAAGAAATTTTCAGAATTTATTCACAAATGAAAGAAATTATTTTGGAAATATTTTTTAGAAAATCATTATAAATCATTTTAGATTTTTTTTAATTTTATGAAATTTCAAGAAATTAATATTTTACCTGTCTCATATTTACATTTGTTGAAAGAACGACTCAGTGGCAAATGAACTCCTTATTTTTTGTTGCGAAACATAAACACCCTTTAATATTTTTACAAAATCAATAAAACAATGACATTATATTTAAAAAAGCTTTTAATTGTTTTTTTTTAAAATATGATATATTAGTTCTTCCCAAAAGTTCGAAAACACTTGCGAAATATGTCTATCTGGTCGAGCACAATCGAAACAAGCGATGGGTTCAGAAAGGACAAGAGACACCGTCGGTTCCAAAACAAGATCGATTCGGCAAGAAAGTCATATTGTGCGTTTGGTGGAGCTTTGAAGGAATCGTACATTTTGAGCTGGTTCCGAATGGTCGTGCCATCAGTGCCGAACTGTACTGTCAGCAACTTGAACGGGTAGACGAGAAGTTGAAGCAAAAGTACCCTGCTCTGATCAACCGAAAGCGCGCTTTGATGCAGTAGGACAATGCCAAGCCACACATCGCCAGGAAGACCAAAGACAAGTTTAAAGAGCTGAAAGGCGTTGAGGTTCTGCTACATCTAGTCTACAGTCCTGACTGTTCTCCATCAAATTACGGCCTTTTCCGCTCAATGCAGCACTTACTGAAGATTCGACTCGTCTGATGAAGTCAAGGAATCATGCCAAGAATTCTTTGATTCGAAGCCGGCTGAATGGTACTTTGACCAAATCCGAAAGCTTGCAGATCGATGGCATAAAGTCTTGGAAAATGATGGTCTTTATTTTGAGCAATAATTTTTGTTGCTTTTGCGAGTAAAATTTCAATTTTTTGCAAGTGTTTACAAACTTTTGGGACAACCTAATATTAAGGTCAATATTTTCTTAAGAAAAATACTTTTCGATGGATCATGTATTTTTGCAAGAATTTTTTTCACCATTTTTAAATTTTAATTAAAATATTTTATTAAGTTAGAAATCTTTTTAAAATACTGCATTAATTATATGATATTATAAAGTAAAAACTATATCTACTAATCATAAATTGGAAAAGCTTAATACAAATCATCAAACACCCTTATTTTAAAAAGAATACGGAATTTCGTACACGACATTATCAGAAATTAAGAGCAATAACTACAGTAAATGTACAGCCCAAATATCCCAGATTCAATAAAATATTAGATAACAGATAATATATAACTCCAGATCTAAGTTAATTATGAAAACATCTTATATACTAAGCACGTCTACATATTAACATGTAGTAAATATATATAAAACATAAATTGTCTCACGCTGTGAAATTTAAGCAAATATAAGAAGATAATCTATACGTGAAATTAGTAACTAAAAATAAGTTATTATTTGTAACGCTCTCAGCTGCTATAGCGTTGTGTTACTCTTTATATAATCTTTGGAATCAACCGGACTTATACCTTCATCAGTGGAATCATAAGAAGCGACTGACAATTTTCACCAATGAGCTATCACAACGTTCCCCTGTTCTGGCATAAACGTATAGTTTTCAAAGGCGGCAACTGTGTTTTGTATTTCTCCCCCTGAAACGTTTTTAATATTGGGTCATTCAAATTAAGAAAGACTAAGAATATTCGACTGACAATGAAGCGCGGTTATTTTTGATAGAAAGTATCAAATTGAAAGTTTTCTTTATCTATAGTTATGTGCGTTTGTATAAATTATATTTTTTATCGTCACACGAGTTTCCAATACACACATATCACTTGTAGCTTTCTTTAAATCATTTACTGTATGCAAGGTGATAAAGCCACGAAGACGCAAGTAGTTGCTGTTGGTGAAAGAAAATGTGATTGATTAATAAATTTGGTTTTTACAGCTTATGAAGCCATTGTAGGCTATTTAATATATATTTCGGATCAGTGTGTCAGTTAAGTGCTATACGTGATAAACACTTCGGTGGTCATGTCTCGACAGATTCATGAACGTCTGAGCAGAAGATTTTCCCACAGTAGGTTGCCATTACTTTCAGCGGTAGACTGGTTATCCATCAAGGCTAGAGAACCCAATCTGTTCTGTTATTTAACCCATAACTAGAGGAAGAAGCGATATTATAATATCTTTCTCAAGTGTATTTGCGCGTAAGTGAATGCAACAACTAAAACTAGAATTCGAACTCTGATTTCTCGCACCGAGTCGATATGAGCTACACCACAACGCACATAGGAACTTAAAAAATATTGCTGAGAGAGACAGATTTATATATCTAACATTGGATTTAAGTTTTTTTAATTGTACTTGACGAGAAAGCTAAAAGCTGGAAGAAATTTCCATTGGCGACAAGTATGATTGAAGTAATTTACTATTACATAAATTTTCCAAATAAAATCAATTGACCCTTACGTCAATCAAGTAATAAACATAAATTGACGAAGCTGGGTACAATAAACACTATGATGCAAATATTTTTCTAGTAATAATTATTGGTAGAATTTTTCGACATGTGATGGTAGAACGAAAGGTATAGAGTGCATTTTCTGTAAAAATAATACGTAACATGTTTGTCTAATTCATGAAAATAAGAGATAAAATCAGAATGAAAAGAGAGGTCAGATGTTATAAGAAAAGGTAGCAATGCGTTGCTAGTCATTTCAGGGAGTACGTGTCATCTGGCTCTAGGGATTCCTGAGCAAACGGCATTGAAGAGCCGATTATAATTTTATCCAATGAATATAGAGAAAACATTTGGATTTGAAAGTCTTATTCAGTCGAGGAGTGGCAAGCAGAATAAATCATGTTGTTTGTCACGTCAATATATATATATATATATATATATATATATTAAAATGTGCTATATTTATAGGATAAAGTGCTCAATATCAGAGATAGAGCGTATGTAAATATAAAAGAGTGAACACTCAGGGGCGACAGATTAATTCATGCTAAGCGCAATCATCAGGCCTCATGTGTTGAGTTTTTCCTCGGCTATTTATATATACGTGTCAGTGGGGCATTGTGGGTAATCCTGGGGACGGCTATTTTGGCGGGAGTGGCTTGATTATTTATTTATTTATTAGTGCAAATCTATTTGACTTGTTTGTTTATTCTTTTGTTTTTCGATGATTAATTGATTTATTTGGACATGTTATTTTTATATTTGTTATTATTTATTTACAGTATTTGACTTATTACTATTGCATTGTGTGTTATATGGTCAGCAGTTTATTTGTTTATAATTTGCTCCTTATTAGTTTCCTATTTTTAAGTAACGTCGTAAAAAATTGTTTTTCCTGTCCGCATTTTGATATTAGTTCAGATCGTTTATTTAGTAGTTTGTTTTGGTCAGGAAAGATAATAATAGCTACTTTTTCCTCCAGGCAGAGTCTGCAGGTTTTTGAATGATTGTTGTGGGCCAATGTTCTTTTTCGTATTTTCCATGTTATTTTTGGGGTGATTTGGATTTCGTTTTTGACTTCCCAGATGTACTTAGAAAGTATTGTGCTGTTCCCGTATTTCGTATTTGTGAAGGATGTTTTGTGCGTGTGATATATTTTTATCCATATATATATATATATATATATATATAGACAGAGACAGAAAAACTAAGCAAGTGCCCACAACCTACCACGAGCCAATTTCCCTGACGAGCCGTTCGGCGAAACCGTGGTAGGTTGTTGGCTCTTGCTTAATTTTTTCTGTCTTTGTTTGCTCTACTTTCGTATTGAGCGCTTTAGTGTTAGGTTTTTCGTCTTGGGTTTTTCTTTCTTTCTTACAAGTGCATGACTTTTTGTTCATGTACTTCGTTTGTTTCTTTTTTTACTTAACCTTCTCTTCCTTGCGAGTTCGTTCTTGGTGGGTTGTACAAGGCGATTTAAATTATAGCTTAATTAATATTAGTTTCGGCAGAGTTAGTTCTGTAACTATTGGTATTGTTGTTGCTATAGTTAATATTATATATATATATATATATATATATATATATATATATATATATATATGTTTCATTTGTAAATGAGTTATATTACGCAACCCAGGTTTCTACCAACTGACGTCTTCGGGCGATTTACAATAACTATGTATATAATTGTACTGAACATTTTATTACAACTGTGTACTGGTCTAATTTAATTATGACCAAAAACTAAGTAATTAAATAATTATATATATACAGCGGTTGCCAAGTCGTGTTCAAGTACGACTATTACTTCATATCTTTTTTGAAGAAATGCTAATGATGAGATGAACGAAAGTGACTGTTTAGCACAGCAATCAACCTACCTATTCTGGTACAAAAAGGACATTTATTAGTTCTAACTGCACGCGGTGTCGGAACTACATAATCATGCAAATTGAGATATCGTGCGTGACCACTGCTGGATTTGCATATCTTACTACAAAGATCACGTATCAACTAATGAACGGTCTAGATTTCTTAAACGGGGTAGACAGAGAAAGAGTTAAAGGAGTGATAGAGAGGTAGGGAAAAAGAAAACGTAACGCCAGACAAGCGTTGTTATATATATATATATATATGTGTGTGTGTGTATGTGTGTGTGTGTGTGTGTGTGTGTGTGTGTGTGTGTGTGAAATGTGTATGTATATAAATGTAAATATATATATGCAATTTTTTATATATACTATATTATTTATATATTATGTATGCGATGTATTTTTAAAGCGCTCAATATCAGAGATAGAGCTAAAATATTCAGTTAGATCGGTGTGAGTTTGTCTGACGATCTATCGCAAAAACGTGAAAACCAGGGTCACAAGCTCATACCTATCTAACTGAATATATATATATATATATCCTAGTGAATACAGAACGAAGAATATAATAATATATAATATATAATATATAGTGCTGTGAATATTTATTATAAATTATATTTTAGAACATGTATATAACATTCTATATATAACCTCTACGAAGGTACGCTCGAATCGGCATTGAAACTTCAATGTCTCATCAGGAGGTGTGTAAAGAACTGGGAACCCTTTTTCTTTATATTTATTTAGTTTTGTTCGAGGTGTTGGTAGGGGTTAGTGATATATCACTAAGGATTTCCAGTTCTTTACACACCACCTGATGAGGCAATGAAGTTTTAATGCCGAAACGAGCGTACCTTCCTAGAGGTTATATACAGAATAATTATGTACATGTTCTAAAATATATATATATATATATATATATATATATACTCGGATGACTATATATATATATATATATATGTATATTTATATATATATATATATATATATATATATATGTATATTTATATATATATATATATATATATATATATATATATATATATTGCGCTACATGTATTTGATATTGCTGTTTTATGTAATAATACATACACAATCAGGTTCTAAAATTTATAACCGTTTAATTCATTTTCAGTAATTCGTGCAGACATACATATAAATTTTGCTTTTTATATATTACATAAACTTCAAATATGCATAAAGATAAGATTCTCTTGTAAGTTACATGTACTACACATAATTATCTTCGTTTGAGTCAATATATTTTTTATCAAAATTGCTAGATTTTTCCAGTGCGTGCTACAGTATAATTGTGGTTGACGAAGTTGAAATTGCTAATTAGCAGAAATCAGTAAAAGAAAAAATTAAATTACCATCGTTCCACTTATCTTAAAAGGCATGATGATTCAAGCATTTTGTCTATACAAGTATGGCACACTGAATTACACCACATTTTGTAAGATTTGGCGCAATTACCATCATTAATATATGTGCGTCGTTTATCAGAATGTAGCGTGTTTCTGTGATAGAATGTGGTGTAAGACAAAATCACAATTAGTATTAACTTCTGCAGGATACTTTTTTATGCGTTACCAACCCACAGAAATAATCTCTGGATTTTTACTAGAATGTACAGGGTTATTATCTGAAAGTAAAGAAACAGACGCTGAGAGATTCAACATTTTTTAAAGTATATTTCTGAAGTAATTTTAATAATAAAGATAACGTTAGGAAAAAAAAGAAAAGAAAAAAGAAAAAAGACAGAAATTGGGTAGATTAGGAAAAATTGTTTCAAAAAATTATTTCCAAAGATTTTGAAACTACCAACGTCTCTCGTTCATGGCCATGTGCAGTCACAGAGACATCGATAAAGTGCTAACGAATCAACCGCGTCACGAATAAATTTTAACGATGTTGTCTTACAATTTCCCTAATACATACATACATACACACACACACAAACACACGCACACCACACATACACACACACTTACACACACACATATATATCTTTATTTATTTTAAATTCAGATACGCGATGCAAGATTTGGGCGATTATGTCTCGAAAGAGACATAACTGACTGGGAAGAAGATTATCCTGCAGTAGGTTGCCATTACGTTCTTTGGTAGACTGGCTGCCAGCCAGGTCTATAGGACCCAATCTGTCCTATTATTTAACCCATAACTGGAGGGAAGAGACAAATTAATACCTTTCCTAAGGATAAGGAAAGTGCGTAAGTGAATGCGAAGAACTCAACTGGAATTCGAACTCGCTTCCCCGATTTCTCGTTCCGAGTCGTTATCCACTGCATCACAACTCACAGCTGCTTACATTACGTTGAAGATGCAGAATCACCGAATATTTCGATTCAATAGTTCGATGTAGTATGTGATAATAGATTACACCTAATCCGTGTCAATCAGCTGCGTAAACCTTTTATTTTTATGTTGTCTGAGTATAAGACCCAATGACATGGTTAAAGACGCATTCCAAAAACTAAGCAAAGTATTAAGAGACAGGAAGATTTTGTTGGAAACAAAGAAAAGAGTACTGAACTGTTATTTGATAACTGTGCTACTTTATGGAAACGAATGCTAAACAACCTCCTCAATGATGAAGAAGAGACTTGAAACAACCAAAATGTGGTTATACAGAAGGACGCTGAGGATACCATGGACGAAATATCTGAGAAACGAGTGGACTTTGAAAAAGATGCAAAGGAAAAAGAAAACTTATACTTCATATCAGAAAGAAAGATACAGCTAAAGTTTCTGGGACAGGCAACGAGGAAGAAAGGCTTGGGGAATCTAATACTCACGAAACAGATAGAGGAAGAATGACAGGGGAAAACAACACGAGACATGCTTGATAAGCTTGAGTATTTGAAGGAAGAAGCAGGGTTTGAGAGATACACCAAAAGAAAATGTTTTAAAAGCGAAAAGAAATAGGGGTAAGTGGATGTTTATGATCGCCTACATCCTGAAAGGACACGGTACATAAAGAAGATAACAACATAAAAGGAAAATACTGACTTCCAAATAAATATTATTATTTAGCTTGTTACGGCAAACAGTTTTGTAGAAGAACATCTATAAACTGAAACAATATAGGTAATAATAACGAAACAATATAGGTAATAATAACGAAATAATATAGGTAATAATAACGAAACAATATACGTAATAATAACGAAACAATATACGTAATAATAACGAAACAATATAGGTAATAATAATGAAACAATATACGTAATAATAACGAAACAATATACGTAATAATAACGAAACAATATACGTAATAATAACGAAATAATATAGGTAATAATAACGAAACAATATACGTAATAATAACGAAACAATATAGGTAATAATAATGAAACAATATACGTAATAATAACGAAACAATATACGTAATAATAACGAAACAATATACTTAATAATAACGAAACAATATACTTAATAATAACGAAACAATATACGTAATAATAACGAATAGGAGATGCTTTTTTTTTAAATTTCGAATAACAACCAGTCTTGAAAGATGAAATTTTGTTTACTTAAAACTCCGTAGAAAATTGGGCAGAACTGGCACTTCAGTTTTAGTAGGATGCTAATCAAGAAGGAAGGCAATTCACATTTCAAAACACCGTTAACAATAAAACAGACAGAGCTCTTTAGGCTTTGTATAGCAACCAGTCTTAGAGAGAAAAAAAACTCGAAATCCAAAACCCTGCAAATAACTGAAGAGACTTGGATTTTTGACTCTGGTTGGGAACTAAACTAGATGAATAGCTACTTCTGAACTTGTTATGGCATCCAGTCTTGGAGAAGGAAACACTGAATTCAGAAGACTTTAAATAAATAATAATGGCTTGATTTGTTAGTCTTGCTAAATGAATAAGTCTACAAGTACAGCATTGAATTCAAAACCAACCTGACAAAATGTGGGATAATTTAAGCTAACATATCCTAAACACATCCACTAAGATTTTAGCTTTTGTGGGTCCCCTAATTCTTTAATGTACTACGAGTGTTATGATCGAAAAACAAACAAACAAAAAAAAACAATCTGGAAAAACACTGGAGAAATATTCGATTTTGACTTTTAACGGATATTTTTATATTTTCCATTTTTTCTGTGGGTTGGTGGCGGTACATTAAAACGAATTGAAAGAGAAACCTGAAAATATAAAATAAAAAACCGTTAAATTTTGCATGTGTGTGATGAATACGGCTTGATCTGACGGAAATTAAAAATCATTGTTGTTGGTGGTGATGGTAGGGGTAATGGCAAGAGTTATTTTTGTTTTTTAATCAATTAACCAATGCAGCTGAAGTGTCGCTTTTTTATGTAATTGAATCTCTCATTTCTGGATGTTCGTCACACATGTAAACATACCCCCATTCCAGACGTGACATTAACCAGCTATAACACACAGCTCACCTATTATCTTTTTTATAAACTAAAAGCTATTTTTCCTCAAAATAAAGAAAAATAACGAAAGAAACACTCGGTACCATGATGGATAGTTTATAAAGGTCTCTGATGTAAAAAAAAAAACAAAAAAAAAAATCCACTTCGTCGAAATTACATTGATATTGAAATCAATCAAAGATTTCTTTTCTCCTCTTTTTTTCTTCTTCACTTTTACTATATAAATTTTAATGCCAGTATGTTTACTCACTCCCTTGGCAATGTTACTGAATGCTTCATATTAGTTTGCGGTTGAAAATGTGTCTTTGACTGCATTTGAAGTCCGTCACTGTAGGCTGTAATTGGTTCTGAAGGAGGTAAGCAGTCGTCGGCTGAATTGCATTATTCTAAAACATTGGTCATAACTCGCTTTAAACGGAAGCTTCATTTAACTTCAGAAATGATGCCCAAAAAGATTGGAGACTGATCAAATCTGATTTGATATCAGACTCTCTCTTTCATCGTGTCGGCTTTTAACAGTTACACAAATATTCGATTTTTTATTCTTCTTCTATGTGCCGTGTCCTTTCAAGACGTAGGCAATCATGACCTTCCACATCTCCCTATCCCTGGTGGCTCTTAGCACGCTTTCTCCTGTTACACCGCGAAACCTCCGTTCTGCCATTCAGCTGCTCAGGCCAATCAAGTAATTTACACGCTGTTTTCCGCTTTCTCTTCTTCCCTCTATCTGGCCAGTTAGTATCAGGTTCTCCAAAAACTCCCTCCTCATTGCATGTCCCAGGAATTTTAGCTGTAGCTTCCTGATGCTCAGTATTAATTTCCTTTTCGTTTCCGTCCTTTCCAAAACCTCATCATTGCTTACATACTCGATCCATGATATCCGCAGCATCCTTCTGTAGAACCACATTTCAGTTGCTTCAGTTTTTTCCTTTATCTTCGATGATATTGTCCGGCATTCATTGCCATATTGAAGGACTGACATTACATAGCAATCTAGTACTCTTTTCTTTCTTTCTAAGGAAAGTTTTTTGTGTCGTAATACTTTACTCAGCTGCTGGAACTCGTCCCTCGCCATGCCAATTCGCCTTCGGATCTCTGTGTCGCACTTTCCGTCTTGTGTTAGAACACTTCCTAGGTATTTAAATATTTGTACCTGCTTGATTTTTGCATCCCCCAATTGTATTTGACATTTTTGGCTGCTCTTTTTGCTGATGACCATGCATTCGTTTTTCCTTCAGTTTATTTGTAGTTCTTTCTTGTCACTTTCTTCAGCTAGTGGGAAATAATGGGATAGCAGCATATATTATATTATGAGAATCGCATACACCACGCACACACAGAGTTCATTGGTCTACCTTTTATGGCTTATCAATATGTGGCTTGTAGCAGACACGGAATGTAAACTACAAAACCTCTTTAGGTAAGTAGTTAAGGAAAGTTGAAAAGGGCTACATATAAACTACAAGAAAACTGAATGCGTGGCAATCAGTAAAAAGAGGAGCCCAAAAAGTTAAACCCAAGTAGGGGTGACTAAAATCAAGCAGGTAGAGAAATTTAAATACATGGGAAGTGTCTTAACAGAAGACGGAAAATTTCACACTAAGATACGAAGGCGTATTGGTATGCATTCCAGAAGCTGAGTAGAGTATTAAGAGACAGGAAAATTTCACTGAAAACAAAGTCGCGAGTGTTGGATTGTTATATGATGTCTGTCCTTCACTATGACAGGGAAAGCTGCACAATCTCATCAAAGATGATGGAAAGAACTGAAGCAAACAAAATGTGGTTCTATATAAGGATGCTGAAGACACCATGAACAGAACATGCCAGCAAGGACTAAGTTTTGGAGAGGTTGGACACGAAAAGAAAACTGATACTTAACATCAGGAAAAAGCAGCTGAAGTTTCTGGGTCATGCATTTAACAAGGACGGCTTGGAGAATCTGATGCTCACGTGAGGGATAGAGGGAAAAAGAGAAAAGAGAAAGCAACGTGTGATTTACTTGATGGACTAGAGCAGATGTATGATGGATCGGTATTTGAACGATATAACAGAAGAAGGTTTGTTAAGAGCCAAAAGGAGATGGAGAGATGTGGAGGCCTATGATCGCCTACGTCCTTAATAAACACGTCACGAAGAAGAATAAGAAGAATATACGGCAGCTTATGCTAGAAAGTACATTGCAAGGATTTTGTGGAGATAACAGTGATGTACTGATGTAAGCTCTATGAATTAAACCATAGGTGGAGGGAGAAGAGCTGGATTTATTCTTTTCTTAATGGTATTTCTCCGTAAGTGAGCATAATGAACTCAACTAGAATTTAAACTCAGCTCTCGGGGTATGTAATTCTTATCCATTGTCCATTACACTGCTTAACCACCTAAGCTGATATTCCCAATCGATCACTCGTACAGATAGCGACCAGGTTCGACATGGCTTAACTTCGGTGATCATACGAAAACCTGTGTTTCAAAGTGATATGGCTGAAAGCTGCAAACTCTCTGTTTCTATTTCCCTCTCCCTCTGTGTGTATATATATATATATATATATATATAGAGAGAGAGAGAGAGAGAGGCAGTGAGAGTCACAGAAGTTACTGTATATATATATATATATATATATATATATATATATATATATAGTTATGAATTAATTGTACATTGCTACAAAGACATTTCTATGTTTCGAGATAGATTCTCATCATCAGACAATGTTAAAGTTGACGTACATTTAAATGACAAAAACTTTTGGTTTGCTGTGTATGTATGTGGGAAGATATAAAATTTACATGTGTTTCTTTTGGCTAATCAGAGTGGAAATTCATTTTGGGATTTGGCCCCAAAGAATAGATACTAACCAAATTTTTCTCTTTTTTCTTTTTTTCTTTTCTTTTCCTCCCTTATACTTTTTCACTTGTTTCTTTTCCCTCCTTAATGTTCAAGATGTTAACCTGCCTCTAACCTGATCTTATAATTTTCCCTTTTTTCCTTTCTTTTCCCTTCAGTTTTATTGCTTTTCAGGTGATATTCTCATTCAGTACCAATGTTATATTTTTCATTTACTTATCATTTTTAGTCTATTTATTTATTGTAAAGCTTTTCTTATAAAAAGAAAGATTTTTTATAAATAATTCTATGTTTAATTTTTTTTTATAGTTCGTCAGTAATTATTTTCTTTAAGAACTTGTTGGTTATATGCATGTTATTTCATTTAGATTTTATCCAATTTCTAATGTGAACAATTTGCAATGTCTACATATGACATTTATCCCATTGCGTTTATTTAATAGATTTTTATTCTTAAGTGATTTAACAATAAATAGTTTTTCGTGTAAGCATAATGAATCTGGTTCATTTAAGGACTTACATGTTTTAGCTTCTTTTAGAAATTTCCATTTTATTGTGTGTGTGTGTGTTTTTTTTTTTTTTTTTTGTTTTTGTTTCCCTTAGGTACCAATGATATTTCGATAGGGATGTTCTATTTTTGTATTTGTTATTATTAAATGAAGAGGTGTGCTGGCAAATCCGCTGCTTTAGTGTGTTTTCGTACTTCCTATATAAATTCTTATATTATTTGGGTTTTCCTTTGAAGATATTTCGCATTTATAGACTATTGATTCCGTTAAGCACCTGTTTTCTTACGAACAGTTTATAGGTGTTTTACAATTACATTTTTTGTCTAAATTGTTTTTTCTGTTATCCGGTTGTTTTTATTGATTTTGTTGAAGGTTTTAAAATATTATTATTTTAATTTTTATAATTTTTTCTAGATTGTTCATGCAGATGTAACTTAATTTAATAATGTTTGTATTAAAGATCTTACTTAGTGGATTTTTTCCGGAAAGTTTTTCTTAATTAATGCGAGACATTTTTTCTCCAATTTACTACTAGTCATCTGGTTGAAAGGTGGTGTGTACCAGATGATATTTCTATTCCTATTTTATTCGGGGATTACTCTTCTCGTTTACATATTTAATATTTGGGTTTTTGCATCCACTATTTTTACTGCAGTATTATAAAAATTGTTATGTTTATTAAGTACTTCTTCATTAGCAGAATTTTTACTATTTTACAATTTTGCTAATAAAAGGAAATTATATAAAATTGGTAGAACGGGAGTGGGCTTTACACGAACCTGTAATATGATGCGATGACGTTGTGACACAGAAAAAGTGGATACATCGTCCCTGAAACGTCGGAGGGACTGGCCCCTTGTAGAAAACGTGAAATTATTATGGCATATGATAAAGTAGAAGGTATAAAAAACCCGATTTTTGTTGGAATAAACTGTTTCTAAGAAATAAGCGATCGTCAAAATCAACACATTTTCCATTAATTTTTGCTGTGCCCTGTGTGTCAATTTAAATTTTTGTTTGCATATCAAGTCATCAGCGTATGTGCGTTGTGGTACAGTGGATATCGGCTCGGAACGAGAAACCGGGGAGCCGAGTTGGAATTCCAGTTGAATCCATTGTATTCACTTAGGTGCAAATACCCTTGGGAAAGGTATTAATACGTCTCTTCCTTCCAGTTATGGGTCAAATAGCAGGACAGACTGGGTTCTATAGCCTTGGTTGGCAACCAGTCTACCGCAGAAAGCAATGCCAACCTACTGCGAGATAATCTTCTGCCCAGTCAGTCATGTCTCTTTCGATCGCCCAAGCGTGTATCACGTATGGCACTTAACTAACTGACTGATCAAGTCATCAAACATTGATCTGAGCTTGAATGAAGCGTCTTGAAGAACGGGAGCGGGCTTTACACGAACCTGTAATATGATGCGATGACGTTGTGACACAGAAAAAGTGGATACATCGTCTCTGCAACGACGGAGGGACTGGCACCTTGTAGAAAACGTGAAATTATTATGGCATATGATAAAGTAGATTCTCCGAAATTACGTTTGTCGTTGATATTTGACAAACCCTGTATATTGTTTCAATAAATTTTGTGTGCATCAAAATTTTGGAACTTTTTTTTTAATCGTGTCACCCCAAGCAAGGCATTCCACTGCCACTGTAGCGCAGGGGGTTACATAGAGCGATTGGGTATGGGAAATGTCAGAAGGAGGGTGGTAGACGACTTATGATGTACTTAGGGAGAGAGTTGGAGAGAGTGGGTGTGAGTTAGTTTGTTAGGAGGTGTCTATTGACCTTACATTTAAACTCCTGTAGGTTGTAGCCGTCGGGGAAGCAAGCATGCGGTAGGGAATTCCACAGCGGGAAGTGCGAGGAAAGAAGCTGTTGGAGTAGAAATTGCGGTAATATTTCATCAGTTTCACTGTAAAAGGGTGGGACCTAGTTGCCAATCTAGTATCTCGTGCAAATTCACATCTAGGGGGCACCAGTGATTTTAGTTCGTCAGAGCAGAAGCCATGAAACCTGATCTATAAATTAACTGATTTTGGTTGAATTTGCATAAAGCGTCTCGGAGAAGAAAAATTAGTAAATTCTAAGCGTTTCGTTAATCTCTGCCGTACTCTGCAAATAGATTCGAAAATTTTTGCTTACATCAAGAGTTCATGTCATGATCGACAAGTGACCCAATTTTAGTTGAAATCGGACCAAGGGTTTGAGGAGTAGGAGTCGTTAGAATGGAGACACATATTCTAAATTAATAAGTAATAATAAATATTCATTGCTCTATTTCTATATTGAGCACTGTTTTAAATTAACGTTTAGATAATTGCAATTATTTTCTTTGTTCTTATTCATTTCTCCCCCCCCTCTCTCGCTCTCTCTCTCTCTGTATATATATATATATAGTTGAAGAGAAACAAGAGGTTTAGAATCCAGAATTCTCTGGTATTTATTTTTTAAAAAGTATTCAATACAACGTAGTACGTAATATAGTTAAATTTACTTTTTTATTTAAATTTAATTTAAATTGCTACACGGAAATTTTTAGGCTCTTTATGTTTCTTGATTCTTGTTCTTGTCTTGGCATCAAGTTTGTTAAATAACTTACATTTTAAAATTGAACTAAATACGTTTGCTTATTAAAGAGTTAAGATGGAGATGGGAGAACAGAAATTTAGATTTTATGGGTGTGTTTAATTTAATTTAATTTAATTTAAAATATAGGTTAGATATTAGGGGAGGTATGGTAGTCATACATGTCTAGGGAAGCTGTTATCTTTATAGTTTGATTGCATAACTTCCGGCGAGAAGTATACATTTTAGTTACGAATAAATCTCCTAGATTTGTATGTATCCCTACTCTTTGTTTTCTTTATAATATTTTTTAGACCTCTATTAAAGGGATTTTCGGATGATTGAAATACTTTTATATCTTTTGGTTCAAATTACATTTATTTATCAATTCATCATTCATTCTTAATACATAGCAATCTTAAAATTCAAAATCAATGAAATAAATTGTTAATCGTATGTCATAATAAAAAAAATATAAGTTAATCAATAGGCCTATTTGAAGAATTATTAACTACAGGGTGTAAACGATAAATTGGCAGTTTGATATCTCAGACTTTAAACCTTGATAAAGAAGGGACATTTAAAGACATTTAAGATTTGTGTATGTTTATTTAACTGTCTTATTAAATACAAACATTTTATTCTATGCGTCCACCTTCTGCGTCCACAACTTGCTGAATGCGAGCCCTAAAAGCACGACAGGCCTTGACAGCTGACTCTTTCTTGATATCGCGGAATGCTCGCCTTACGGAGGTCTTCAGTAAGGCCACACTGTTATGGGGGCGAGCATTAGAGACTTTCTCAACATCGCCCCATAACCAATACTCGCAGGGGTTCAAATCTGGCGAACTAGAGGGCCAGATATTTGAGGGCACAAAAAACGGCAACTCTCTCTTCAAGAAGGTCTGCACTGTTTTTGATCCATGAGCAGGTGCAGAGTCCTGGAGGAATATCACTTTGTTGGGATCATAGTTCTTCTTAATCCAGGGTAAGAGAACTTCCTCCAGAATCTTCAGATATTCCACCGTATTGATCTTTAGGCCCACTTCAATTAAGTGACGGGGCATGACTTTCCCATCGCTGGCAATAGCTCCAAACACCATGACAGAGGCAGGGTGTTTACTCTGCATGACTGGAGGAACACAAGAAGGGTCAATGGCGATAACTCTTGAGTTTCTGCAGTTGGCGACTTCGTCTACCACGAACTTTTTCTCTCCACAAAAATGCGAACGGTACCACCATGGTGTTTCAGGTGATTGAGTAGAAAAGTGGCTTCTCTCTTTACGAATGGTCTTAGATTTCGCGGTAAGAATGTTACGACATCGTCTGCAATATGACTTCATCCCAAGATCTTTCTGTACTGCATTAGAAATGGTCATTTTGGCTACATTCCCCTTTTTCGCCTGGTCAACCATTGACTGTGATGGATTTGCTGCAATGGAACATTTCGAACCTTTTGGTGGGGATTTTATCACTTCTCGGGCTGTGAACCTTCCTTTGCATGTCTTTACCTTCCCTTAAGTTTGCTACAATACGATAAACAGTCCTAGGAGCATAGCCAGTGTCTCTGATAATGTCAGATGTCTTATGCCCTGCGCGGAACAATTCAGCAATAACCATTCTATGGTTAAATTCTACACTGGCACTCATTTTGTTAGTATTTTTAGGTGGCTAATCTGGACTTCAGACTCTAAAGAGTACAGAAACTAACATTTCAGACTGATAATGCCGCTTTAAAAAACCTAAATTGCGGATTGAAATTACTGCCAATTTATCGTTTACACCCTGTATATTCTAAGGTGAACCTTTTACAATGTCTCCATGTGACAGTAATTTAATTTGGTTGATTAAATTGATAATTATTTTTAAGAAATTTAATAATGTATAGCTTTTGATATAGACAAAAAGGACATATATTATCAGCAAAAGATTCTTCTTCTTCTATGTGCCCTGTCCTTTCAGGACGTAGGTGATCATGGCTTTCACCGTCTCCCTATCCCTGGTGGCTCTTAGCACGCTTTTACCTATTACACCACGTAACCCTCGTTCTCACATCCACCTGCTCAGGTCCTTAAAATATGTTATCCTTTGCTTTCCTCTCTCTCTTTCTCCCTCTATCTGGCCTGTTAGTATCAGGTTCTCCCAGCTTTTCTTCCTCATTGCATGTCCCAAGAACTTCAGTTGTCTCTTCCTGATGCTCACTATTAATTTTCTTTTCGTTGCCATTCTTCCCAACACCTCATCATTGTTCACATGCTCGGTCCGTGATATCCGCCGCATCAATCTGTAGAACCACATTTACGCTGCTTCAGGTTTTTCCTTCATCTTCGATTATATTGTCCAATATTCATTTGTATTGCCCTTTCAGAGAGCATCCTAATCATTAATATGGCGTTCCTTGTTCAAGTGTTTTTGACGAACCCGCACTGTTCTTCTCCTACCTCTGGCCTTATTCTGCTTCTCGCTCTATTCATTCGGATGATATTCTTTAATTAAGAAAAATTATTCAAAAACTATAAGACGTTAGACAATAACATAGAAAGTTTACGTGTTTGACGAGTGATAACATGTGCTAATATGGTGTCGACTGATTTATTATTATTATTATTATTATTATTATTAAATATGGAGACATTATCTGTGAAAATATAATTTAAGAAAATGACGTGAGCACATTTTAATATAATTTTTAAGTACTCAGTAAACTTAAAGGGTTTGGAAAATATTCAACGTAAACCAATTTTAAAAATATTAATATTACATTTACCATAGTTATCGCTCTTATTATTGTGTGTGGTCCCCATACTTTAAAAAATGAGCACGTTTGTATACATTAAAAATGAAAATCCTTTTGAAAAGTTTTTTTAAAAACTTAGTGTTCGATGACTGGTATTAAGCTTTACCATTTATGATTAGTAAGTATAATTTTTACTTAATAATAATATGATTTAACGGTTGAAATTAATATAGAATTTCAGAGACTTTCAAAAATTTTCTAGTTAAAATTTAAAAAATGAAAACAATTTATTTTAAATTCATGTTTCATCAACTTTCTTTCTGAAGACAATAGTCCTTAATATATTTTATTTATAAAAGGAATTTAAGGTTTTCTTAATTAAATAATACCATTGTTTTCTTGCCATTGTTGTTTTAAGATTCATACAAGAATTTTGGAAAATGGTGTTCCTGATGGACAAAAAATAATTTATAAAATTATCTAAGGAATTCTGCTTTTAACTAATATGAATATGAAGTGGCTGAAATTTTAATTTCTCGAAATGTCCTAAAATTAAGTAAGTCTGGGTAACAAATGCAAAGGAAAATATTTTTAACAAGATTTAAAAATAAATAAATTTAATTTATTTGTAAATAAGTCTTAATATTTTCATTAAAAGGGGACAATTACTTAATTTGGCAAAAATTTACAAATAATTTATTTATTTATTTTTTTATTTTTTTACCTGGGAAAAGGGACTAAAACACGCACAGTTTTTGTTGAACCAAAATTTCGAACGTGCAGGAAACCATCAGAAAATTTAATAAATTAATAAATTTAATAAAACAGTAAGAAAAATACTTATGTAATTCGACTTCATAATAACGTAAATATTTTGAGTTATAAAACTTTGTTAATATCAAGTTTCTCATCATTGTATGCTATTTTTATTGGCTCGTAAGTGAATGCAAGAAATTCAAACTGGAATTCGAACTCGACTTGCTGATTTGTCGTTTCGAACCGATATCCACTGCACCACAACACACATCCTTTCCATCACAACGCACAAGAGTAGTAATATTAATAATGGCTATCAGTATGTTATTCTTTTCTTTTTTCCGTCCCTTGTTAAATTTTCCGAGAAAGTTTTCAGAATCTGTGTTCGACGCCTGCAAGTTTGTTATTTTTATAGATTTGCTTACGCTTTTTAAAATGTTCGTTTGGCTTGTGTATCGCAATCTTTTTTTTTTTGCTTCACGCAAGGTTAATCAAAAAATTGTTGACACCTTTGTGCCCACGTTGTCCCGTCAGTAGAAAATCTGACGCACGAGATATTTCTCGAAATTTTCTGTTCACTGCTCCCAGTCTCGAAAAATACTAATTTGTACATATTTGTGTCTATTTGGGAGGTGGGATGCGGCGTATGTCCGCTTTTGATACAAGAGTTTTCAAAACGAATTTGTTTGTCACATAATAGTTCCAGTTAAAATCACGTCGGTGGTCACCCTATGTTCTTGTAGGTAGAGGAAAAATACTGGCCAACAAAATTTAAACGTGTTAAGGAACAGAATAAATTTCAACGAGGCGGTAATTTATATTTTTGTTTTTTTTTATATTAGTCGGTTAGGTGAAATGCGTGATACAGACTTAGGCGACCAGGCACGAATTTACACGAGATACTAGATTAGCAACTGGGACACACACTTTTACAGTTAAATACATAAGATGTAACCGTAATTTCTACTCCAACAGCTTCTTTTCTCGCGCTTCCCGCCTGTAGAATTCCCTTTCACGTGTCTGCTTTCCCGACAGCTACAACCCCCAGGTGTTTAAATGTAAGGTCAATAGACACCTCCTATCACACTAACTTCCAATTATTCTCCCAACACTCTCAACATCTACTCAGCCTTACCCGCCTATCACCCACCTTCTGACATTTCCTATATTTAACCATTCTCGGTATCCTTACCCGCCTATCACCCACCCTCTGACATTTCCTATATTTAACCATTCTCGGTATCCTTACCCGCCTATCACCCACCCTCTAACATTTCCTATATTTAACCATTCTCGGTATCCTTACCCGCCTATCACCCACCCTCTGACATTTCCTATATTTAACCATTCTCGGTATCCCTACCCGCCTATCACCCACCTTCTGACATTTCCTATATTTAACCATTCTCGGTATCCTTACCCGCCTATCACCCACCCTCTGACATTTCCTATATTTAACAATTCTCGGTATCCATACCCGCCTATCACCCACCCTTTGACATTTCCTATATTTAACCATCCTTTCTCCACTCTATGTAGCCTCCTGCGCAGTAGTGGCAGTGAAATGCCTTGCTGAAATGCCTTGCTGTGAAATGCCTTGCTGTCAACCAAGGCTATAGCACCCAATCTGTCCTGCTATTCAACTCATAGCTGGAGAGAGAAGGGTATTTCTTTTCTAAGGGTATTTGTGTGTAAGTGAATACAGCGAATCTATCTGCAATTCGAACTGGGCCCTCTGAATTCTCATTACGAGCTAGTATCTATTGCATCACAACGCACATTAAAATAAATAAATTACACTACTACACATGCAAAAGTTGGAGAGTATAAATATTTAAGAATTTAAGGTTATAAGCGTTTGTGGGACTGAATGAAATACAGTCATTGAGGAGACAGATATCTCCATACGCTGGAGAATGTCCCTGTTAGTGCCATCTCTAGAGAAAAAGAGATAAAAGGGAGGGATGAAAGTCAGGGTCCCGTTTTTATAGTTGCTTAACAACGCCCTCTAAAAGACAAAAGGGGTTAAACCACAGAAGTCAATTATTAAAGATTAACGAAATATTTTCATGCACTCAATAAAGGCTAATTTAGTTGAGTATACATTTTCGAGGTTTTATATACTTCAGTAGAGTATTTGCAGTCCTGTGCAATATGATTTTCGTTACTACTCTACAATTCGTATTCCACAGATTAAACAGCGGAACCTTCCTAATCTTCTGCGGCTATTTCCATGACAGATGCTCTGATGAGATACTAATTCTGTCAAAGCGAAAACCTGCAATTCTATGTACACTACTCGCCATACATATTAGGCCACCCCAGTGTTTTAAAAACAAAATGATGTATATCATACTATTTTTTAGTATTTATTGGCAAGTGAATAATTGTAAATGAAAATAGAATGGTTCTATTGTTAATAATGCACAATAATATGTATATCAAATGAATTTATAAATATTTAATAATTACTTATATTGCAGTTTCATCAATGAAAGAATAAAAACAATTAGGATAATTCGGACGAGTTCATCCTTGCTTCATTGCCTTGTAAAACTTTGCAAAATGATAATAACGAAAGAACCATTCTATTTTCATTTGACAATAAATACTATAATTAGTATGAAATGCATCATTTCTTTTAAATATAGAATTATCCATTTGGCAATAAATACTAAAATAGTGTGAAGTACATCATTTCTTTAAAAAACGGGGGTGGCGTAATAATTATGGCCGGTAGTGTACATTAGAACGAACTATCCCCATTCGTTTTGTATTCTGTTAGTTACAAGGTTGTTCTATTCGGGTATATTTTTTTTTTACCAGACTCGATCTTTAGAAGAGGTGTCTTTAACCTGATCATTTATTGAGGCCGATGTTCATTCCTGATCTCAAGTGAAACTCAATTTTACGCATATGTTTTCTTGCTCTTCTCGCCTTCTGTATGTCACGTGGATTTTAAATTAGCTAAGTCTTCTTTCCTCGTGAATCCCAGAATTTTCACTCGTATGTTTATGAATTTAAGTAGACGTTTTCGTGTGGTCAATACTTTGATTGAAACTAACTTAGTGCTTGTCCCTAGCATTCTCAGCATTGATCAACAGAACCCCGTTTCAAGTACTTCAATACCAAATTTTGAAAATATTTTTTTAATTTTCTTTATAACCATTTCACCCTAAGCAAGGCAAAAAAGCCCCTGCTGCGCAGGAGATTACAGTGAGAGAATAAAAATATACAGGCAAGTAGAAGAAAATATAAGAGATGGATGAGAACCAAGTAGATAAAAGATATCAGAAAAGCAAGGAACTGGAAGAGAATACCATAAACGAGAAGTGCGATAAAAGAGACTGTCAGAGTAGAAGATTCGATTACATTTAAATATTTAGACGGTAAAATAGTTGGGCCTTGATGACAATCTCGTAGCACGTGTAAATACATGTGATCGGGGTAACAGGTAAAAAACTTCGTCAGAGCAGTTGCCATAAAAATATATATAGAAAAGACAGGAGGAAGCCACATCACGTTGGTGAGAAAGTGACTGGAGACGAGTTACCAAGTCAGGATCACTTATGTTGCAGATCCTTCCTTGTATTTTGTCGAGAACATCTAGAGGAATAGTAATTGCAACAGTATTCAATGCACCTTTGAATGTTGGATTTATAAATATGCAAAATGAAATCTGACGAGAAAGAATTTCTAGCCCGACACATTGAACCAAACTTCCTAGCAGTATATGTAGCTATGGATTCAATATATTCCTTCAATATGAGGTCATTTGAGAGAGTGAGGCCGATCAGACGCAGTGCATTGTTCTCTAGAAGAATAGCTTCAGCTATTCTAATGGCAGACAAGACGTAATTCATGTTTAATGTCTTATTAAATTACTTACGGGACGACAAATCGGTGAGGCGAATTCAAATTCCAGTTGAATACATTGCATTCACTTACGCACAAATACCCTTGGGAAAGGTATTAATCCGTCTCTTCCCTCCAGTTATGGGTTAAATAGCAGGAGAGATTTGGTTCTACTGCCTTGGCTGACAACCAATCTACCGCAGAAAGCAATGGTAACCTACTGCGGGATAATCATCTGCCCAGTCAGTCATGTCTCGAAAGAGACATGATCGCCCTAGTGTGTTTCACATATAGCAGTTAACTGACTGACGTTATTTGCATTCTTCGTTGTCCTCATCTTTATTACCATATTCATCGATTTTTTTTTCTTTAAGGCAATTGTATCCTTCATTTACGTTATTTATCAAAGTAGTTTTTTCCGTCTGAATCTATACTGCACATTTATAAATCTATAATCCGCCCGTGCATTGAATACTGTTGCCATATCTGGTCGGGTGCCCCTGCTATTCTCCTTGGGCTTCTCGACAAGGTACAGCGGAGGATCCGATGAACGTAGATCACTGGTGCCCCCTAGGTTCGAATTTGCACGAGATACTAGATTAGCAACTAGATCCCACCCTTTTACAGTGAAACCGATAAAATGCAACCGCAACTTCTACTCCAACAGTTTCTTTTCTCGTACTTCCCGACTGTGGAATTCCCTTCCCTATGACTGCTTCCCTGACGGCTACAATCTCCAGGAGTTTAAATGTAAGGTCAATAGACACCTCCTAACACAATAACTCGCTTCCATTCTTTCAAACACTCTTCCCATCCTCCCAACTACCTATCACCCTTCTGACATTTCCTATATCTAACCACTCTTTCTATTTACCTTCCCCTATGTAGCCCCAAGTGCAATCGTGGCAGTGGAATGCCTTGCTTGGGGTGAAATGATTAAAAAAAAATTAAATCTTTCCTAATTGAATTATGTCATAGTTTCATCGCATGTTTTGTTTTACGATTCAGTGAGTTTTGATAAACTGTATTCCTGTAGAATAAGAATAAAATTAATAAACTTCATGCCCTCCGTAGATATAAAGGTTGGCTAGATCCAATGAATTAACTCAAAGAATTATGAGTTCAATTTCTTGCTATAGCAGTGGAGAACAAAAACGTAGCACTAAATTGAGTTGAAGAGAAATAACTAGGACGTCCGGAAGTGACGTGACTCGCATGGTCGAAAAATGTTCCAGTTCGAAATTCCTGAAGAAAATCTGAGAGTAGAACTGCCGAAACATCATGAATATGGCAGTAAAGATCAGTGCAAGAGTCCAAAGATTAAAAATAATTTCAATATCTCATTACAGAAATGCAGACAATCATATTTTGTGGTGCAGTGGATATCGACTCGGAACAAGAAATCGAGGAGCTGAGATCGAATTCCTGTTGAATTCCTTGCATTCACTTACGCACAAATACCATTGGGAAAAGTATTAATCCATCTATTCCCTCCAGTTATGAGTTAAATGATAGGACAGATTGGGTTCTATAGCCTTGGATGGCAACCAGTCTACCGCAGAAAGCAATGGCAACCTACTGCGGGATAATCTTCCGCCCAGTCACTCATGTCTCGAAAGAGACATGATAACCCAAAAGCGTGTATCACGTATGGCACTTAACTGACTGAACGAATATAATAGTTGGAATATTGATTAAGGCTTCTACTGGTCATAAAGTGGGGGATCAGTTTATTACTTCATAACAATAGGAAACCGATCCCCCACTAATTGCTACATAATAATATAATACATTTCTTTCCCCTCTAGCTATGAGTCAAATAACAGGACAGATTGGGTTCTCTAGCCTTGGTCGGCAACCAATCTACCGCAGAAAGCAATGGCAACCTACTGCAGGATAATCTTCCGCCCAGTCACTCATGTCTCTTTCGAGACATGATAACCCAAAAGCGTGTATCACGTATGGCACTTAACTGACTGAACGAATATAATAGTTGGAATAATGATTAAGGCTTCTACTGGTCATAAAGTGGGGGATCAGTTTATTACTTCATAACAATAGGAAACCGATCCCCCACTAATTGCTACATAATAATATAATACATTTCTTTCCCCTCTAGCTATGAGTCAAATAACAGGACAGATTGGGTTCTCTAGCCTTGGTCGGCAACCAATCTACCGCAGAAAGCAATGGCAACGTACTGCGGGATAATCTTCCGCCCAGTCACTCATGTCTCGAAAGAGACATGATCACCCAAAAGCGTGTATCACGTATGGAACTTAACTGATAGACATATTAAATTTGTTGCGGGTTATTTTTAGCTGGATTCTAAGAACAATTGCTTTTTGCGAGTAAATATTAAATTAACAACTTTTGGGGGAAATAAAAATTATTTTTGAGACACATGTCATAAAATTTAAACTATAGCTGGGAGTAAAGTAGATGGATTCATGCCTTCCTTAAAGTTATTTTTGCATATGTGATTGTAACAAAATCGACCAGAATTCGAACTCCGTTTTCTCCTGTCATGCAAGAAATTGTCGAAAATTCTCTACTTTATAAGAAGATAGAAATTAAAAAATTCAACCTTATATATTGAAGTTGTTGGTAAAATGGTCGTCTCTTTTTTTCAGTCAAAAATTTACCTCGTATGACTTACATTTACAACATTAACATTACATCAACAATTGAATATTGCTATTATATCTGAGTTGCGCCTTTGCAATTTTTACTTTCCAACGTTGATAGAATTAAAAATCTTTTATGCAGCCTTGGGGACGATGACTTATTATAGGCTCTGCAAACTCTCTCATACAACCTTAACGTTTCAAGCCGGTCGGTTACGCTACCCATCGTCCATAGCAAATGTTCAATCAACCTACATTATTTAGTTCCGCTGGTTCAACTACTTAGAGCGAGGACAAGGCACGTTACTAACAAGGATTCGAATCAGCGTTATTTCATTTGTATTTCTACTTTTTTTTTTTAACTCAGTAACTATTTTCTGATGAACGTACACCTGTTTCAATTCATCTCTTAACACTTATATATTGATCTCTTTCAATATAGGTCAATCAGCATCCTTATTCTGCATCATTCATATTCAGCCAGTTAAGTGCCATACATTATACACGATTTGGGCGATCATGTCTCGAGAGAGACATGCCTGGGCAACAGATTATCCCGCAGTAGGTTGCCATTGCATTTTTGCTGGTTGCCGGCTAAAGTTATAGAACCCAATATGTCTTATTATTTAACCCATAACTGGAGGAGAGAGACGGATTAATACCTTTCCCAAGGGTATTTGTGCGTAGGTGAATGCGTTTAGCATAACTATTTTGGTAACTGTAAAACTCTACCTCGTGCGAAAAATCATGAAAAGAATCGAGGGCTTTATTAATCTATAAAAATATTTTTCTTTGTACCAGATTTATTAGCCTTGTGTCAGACTAAGATAAAATTGTTTAAATGTATCTAGATCTAGTCATTCGGAATCGAAAGTGCTGCCCTCTAATTTATCCCGCCAAGCAAACACTGCGAAGATCAAAGACACCACGACGCAATCCCGGTAATATCTGGGAAGTAGGCATTTTGATGACGGTAAATGTC
The DNA here is from genome assembly GCA_037127315.1 of Ascarosepion bandense. Taxonomy (NCBI): domain Eukaryota; kingdom Metazoa; phylum Mollusca; class Cephalopoda; order Sepiida; family Sepiidae; genus Ascarosepion; species Ascarosepion bandense. Next base: position 870,504 of record JBBBDQ010000209.1, on the reverse strand, counting down.
ATCGTGGCAAACGCGTACGTTGTGCATATTTTGACAGGATTATTGTTATGGCTGATGGCTTTTATGGGCGAAATATTTGATGAGAGACGAAGAGTGATCTAATATTGAGGCAAATTAAACTACGTTTGGCCACGGATGTCGAATTGTCAGATTGGTGTTAAAGACATCAGTAGAAGAGAACCCATACACTCTCTTGTACACTACTCGCTAGAAATATTGAAATCAATTCACCAAGCATGACTTACTTCTAAACATTTCTTTCAAATTGTCATGATACACTTTGCAAAGTCATTGCACACACACACACACACACACACACACACACACATATATATATATATATATATATATATATATATACATTAGTAATAATAGGAATATTAGTAAATAACCACAGTGGATCCTACTAAACTAGGTTAAATATTAAAACTGATCCATCATAGAGCTCGATGTAAATTAAACTTACCGAACAGATATTCTTCTTCTGAGCATATCATTCCGTAATTAATTAGAGCACTCTGGCTATTGGGCGTGTGTAATGATAATGTATACGCTAAAAAGTCTGCCTTCCTCTACCGAGCGCCAGAGGAAGAATCGCCGACTGACGCCAATTCGGTCGGGTTTCAATCCTAGGTTAAAAAGCAATCGGAGTCTAACAGTACTGATGAGCTGTGATACCGCGAAACAGATCTGTCTGCGGATAATTATATATATATTTATATTAATGTATATTTGGATAGTTAGCATTCTTTTAAGCATCGTTTATTTAATACGGCCCAAAAGGATGCTTGGGCTATCTCTTTATTGAGTTTTACTAGCATTCTAACATTTTCCACTTTTAAAAATTAAAAAGAATATAAAATTGTCCTAAGGATTTATTGTTCCGAAATTATTCCGCGATGGATTTAGCCACTCTCAGATGTGTCGATACGCGCTCAGTTCCACCCCGTAAACTCGACCTTAACACAGATTTATCTTTTGATAAGATTTGATAGTGGTACTCTTAAAAATTTATAATTATAATTTAGTTATCTTCTCTTTTATAACGATATTATATACATCAACGTTGTGGTCGAAATTATTTTTATCTTTAAATAATGCATTTAATGTGTATAAGTGTTCTTCTACTTCTTCTGAGCATATATATTTTCTGCAAGTTATCGGGAATAGAATCTGATGGGAAAACAACGTTTGCTGGGACCAGCAGTAGATTGACACTCAACCCGATTTTCAGGAAGAACAAACTTCACATATTTTTTTCAAAAAATATCGACGAAAATATAATCTGCAAAACTTCAACAGACAAACAAATATCACTTCTTCTTCTTCGTCACCAAAAATAATAATTTTAATCAAATGACTTTGTCAAAAATAATACACTGGACCCAAAATGTAAATAGAATATAACCATAATATATATTTTTTAAAGAAAGCGGTAACATTGCCGTAGATTAGAGTAGGTCTTCTTTTGGTCTGAGTTGTCGGCACCACCTCATCGGGGAAGACAGTCGCATACAAGACAGCCTAGCCTCAGGCCGGCCTTTACTCGACAGTCGAAATTCGATACTCCTGAACTGTCAGCTTGACGTCACTTCCGTTCTACTAAAAACTGTCTGCCAGTGCAATTTTTCTATAGAAGCAAATGTTTGTTAACCACGCCAGATATAACAAAAAATCTAAATCAAATTTTTGCACATATTTGACATTTTAAACAGTTTCCATTTTTTTCAAATCTTACAGCAACTGCGATGTTAAGTGCAAATACATCTCATAAAAAAATTCTACGACTGCCAACGAAAAAATCTATAACATAAGGTTCTTTTTGTGATCACAGATACGTATTCTTATAATTTCTGCAATTTATACAAATGTACTGTGATGATCAGCAGTGGAAACTTATTTTTATATAGCTTCTTCCGTATTTTTAGTTTTATGGATATTTTAGTTTATATTATATCATAGTTTTGAAAGTGCGTATATATATATATATTGTAACAAAGTTTTAGAACACGTAAGTTTTTTTATCTACTGTTCATGCATTTACTTTTATGAACCATTGTAACAACCATTACAATATATATATATATATATATATATATATATATATATATATATATTTAAATTGTGTATATTTTGGCAGCATTTTTTCATTAATGCAGATTAATCAGACCAGGGACCACAACACCACTATTTTGTTACTGTCTTCGGCCATCCGCCACGGTAGGGATGGACTTATATTTTCAATTCAATTATCTTTATTGTTAATAGCTTAAATGTTCTATGTTTACTGTGTGTTATTATTTACTCTTTGATAATGGCTTATGTGAGCCGAAAGCTTAGACCTGATAAAAAATTCAACAAATACTGTGATTTTTTGTTGTCTTTTAACGACATCACCATCAAGTATATCAGACGGTATGAACGGATCCTACACAAAATTAATAGACAAAACTTGTCTATATTATTCAATGAAACCTGCATTAATATATATATATATATATATATTAAGTTATTGTAGAGATGATCACTGTTATTTCAGTCATGCCGATTTTGAAGTTTCAGGAAGGTATTATTGTCATGTCTTCAGGCATCAGTATTTTTGTTTTTCATGCATTAATTCTGTCTCTACACTGATATTGAGCATTCTATGCTAAAAAAACATGCTTACCTGAAATGCCTTTCTATGAGTAAACTACGGAAAAACCCATTTTGGCACTAAGCATTTTATATATATATATATATATATATATATATGTATGTGTATATATATATATATATATATATATATACAATACATATATATATATATATATATATATATATATATATATATATATATATACGAAATACTTTGTTGCATAACCAAACTCAAATATATAAGCTATGCTAAAAGTGCATATTTTTAGTAAATGAATAATTTACCTGTAAACAGAGGGACTAAAACAGGGCAGGGTATCCAGAATCTTACATGAAAAGCGTTAGATTAATACATTTCCACAATTGAAATATATCTCATACTACGGGAATATATTCACAGGTTCATCAAAGTAAAACAAAACTTAACACACTACGTTAGAACTTTTTGCCAGACGAAAAGTATACTGTGCCTCCTCGGGTTAACTCTCATAACAAACCTCAAATGGAATGACTGTATAGAATCCATAGCTAAATCCGCTGCTGAGAAAGGCGGTTCTTTATGTAGAGCCAGCAAGTTTTTCCCGTCTAAAACAATCCTGCACATATATAAACCTACCATCCGCCAGTGCATTGAATACTGCTGTCATATCTTGTCTGATACTCCTGCTATCTACATAGGTGTTCTTGACAAAATACAACGGAGAATCTGTAAAATGATCGATCCTGACTTGGCAGCTCATATACAGTCACTTTCGCACCGGCGCAATGTGGCTTCCCTGTGTCTCTTCTACAAATACTTTCACGGCTTCTGCTCCGATGAAGTTAGCTCACTGGTGACCACAATATATGAATTTACTCGAGTCACAAGATTAACAACAAGGTCTTACCCTTTTACTGTGAAACCAATAAAATGTAAACGCAATTCTACCCCATCAGCTTCTTTCCTCGCACTTCCCGCCTGTGGAATTCCCTTCCATTTACTTACTTCTCCGACAGCTACAATTTCCAAGAATTTAAATGTAAAGTCAATAGTCATCTCTTATCTCAATAACCTGCATCTTCTCTCTCATGCTCCTTTCTTCGTCCACTCCACTCTCATCAGTATTCTCATCCTTCTTGTAACCAATTTCATAATAACAACCGGTTACTAAGAAACAGACTAATTGGAATATTAATAAAGAATTAGCAGATATTACTTACAGCACCAGACACACTTGGTTTTATATCAGCAACTAGCAGTATAACCCGGCGTTGCTCGAAACCGTAGACTGAAAGAAAAATGAATGGTTGTAAGTCAAATTTTGATTTCCTGGTATCGATATCAAATATGTTTTTTCGTCGTAAACTGAATTTTGAAGGCTAAATAAGTCCTCTGTGTAAATGGTATCATGGCTGAGACTAAGAATTACAACTATACATACTTAGAGTAGCCAAACCCGAAGCAAAAACTAAAATAAAAGAGCTGAAAAAATAGACATACAGTCAGATAAACAGACACACACACACAAACATCATGCTTTATATATATATATATATATGTGTGTGTGTGTGTGTGTGTGTGTGTGTGTGTGTGTGTATTATCGATCTTCTACACTATTGTAAGAACTGAAACCTTGAAAATTATGAATAATGTTTCTTTTGTCTTTGTGAATGAGTGTATCAAATTTGATTAAAATCGGACCACTGCTTCTAGAACCGGATTTTTTCGATTATCGATTTTCGATATTTATCGCAGGTACCTCGACACAAAACCTAGCTAAGTTCACTTGCAGATGCTTATAGTACAACTGTTTAAATTTTCAAGAAAATCGGTTCAGCCGTTTCGGAGTTTATAGGTAACGGATACACACACAGACAAAGTTCCATTTATAAATAAGTTTAGATACAGATGAGACAAACATTTACTCCTGTTTAAATAACAAATCTGACAGATCAGACAAAAGTGGCAGCTTTTCTCGATAAGAGCTTCAAATCAGTGGTTAACTGAGTCAAAAATTGCTTCTAGAATATAACGTCTCCAAAACAAAACTATTTTTATTTAATCTCAACAGAAAACCATTTTTGCTTCTAACAGCATGGGTCATGCTAAACTTTAGGAGAACACAATTCTACGCCTGTTCGGCTTCACGTTTTCCGTTGATATGAAATGGAAGGACTATATCAAAACAATTGTCTTCTGAGAAGAAAAATGGTTGAATGCTTCGTGAGAGAAAGTTTTCTTCATCAAAATACACATTGCACATTTTTTAATATATCAATCGTCCGTGTATTGAATACTGTTGGCTGACCTGTTCTGATACTCCTGCTATATACTTCAAAGTTCTTGACCAAATTCAAATAATGGTTTTGATATAAAAATTCCTGACCAGGCATCTCGAATTCAGTCATTTTCTCACAGATACGGCGTGGCTTCCTTCTTTCCTACAACTATTTTCATGGAATCTGTAATCTCAAGTTTTCTTTCTTGTTGTTCCGATTACATGAATTTAAACTTGCTAATATATTGCTAGAAACGAAGAAACGGGTACTAGATGGCTATGTGATGTCAGTTTATCAATATGGCAGTGAATGCTTGATAATATCATCAAAGATTAAGTAAAAACTTAAAACAGCTGAAATGTGGTTCTAAAAAAGGATGTTGCGGATATCATGGATTGACCATGTGAATAATGATGAGGTTTTGGAATAGATGAAAACGAAAAAACAATTAATACTGAGCATCAGGAAAAGACAGCGAAAGTTCCTGGGACATGCAATGAGGAAGGAAGGCTTGGAGAACCTGATATGACACTTTCATTTAAGTGTCAAAAAGTTGACTGGCGAAATTAATTAAATGAAAATTAATTAAATGATAATCAATTAAATCATGATAAAAATTATTTTATTAAACCATAATAATAAATAAGTTCATTCTGGATATCCAACATTTTTAAGAACCAGGTGTAGAAAACCGAAGTCATTAAGTATAAAAATATCTAGACCCGAGCGGAAGGCTGACCTATAAATTGTCACTAAAACAAAACACTCTGCATGTGTGACAACCTGTCAAACATTACTTCAATTTCAAAATATAAACATATTTTGAGCGTGGCAAACATGGGGTCGTTTCACTCGGGATTGAGTACAAGTATGGCACAAGGTAATAAATCATTGATCAACCAACTGCTTCTTGATAGCCCATCCCGATGACTGCTAGTAATTGGCTGATTATCTAAACCAATCAGATGCAACCCAGGGGGGTTGTTACGACTATAGCCATTGGCCAGTAATCCCTATTGGCTGACCAATCAGGAGCTCATTATTCAGGATTCGGGCCCATAAATAGAGAACACCCAGAGCAAAAAATCGAGTCGGTTCATTCTTCGCTGACCAGAACCGAATCCGTTGCCACTGCATGTTCCATCATTGATACTGCCTAATTGCAGTTAAGATTTCTCCGAGCTCAGGAAACCTTTTCCGCCAGTCAACTACATTCACTCCTCACTTCGCGGTGTTTGTTTTACCTTGATAGAAATTATTGTATAACTGTGTAAATAAACGTTTGTTACTGTTTATAACAAACGCTTTTCGTCATTTCTTTGATGGTGTGGCAACTGTTCTTCTCCGACGCCAAATGCAACACTCCATCGACTGAATTGTATCCATCCCCCCTTTCGCGAATCTTAAAAAGCAACGTGGGCGCGAAGGGAATCAGAGAACAACCAGTCTGGAACATGTGGTAATCGCGAAACCATCGGCCAACCCGGTATCGTGAAGATATAGTACCACACCTGATACTAATAGGCCACATAGAGAAAAAATAAACAGGGGAAAGCAGCGGATAACATATTTGAAGGACATGATCAGGTGGATAACAGAACGAGGGATGTGTGGTGTAATAGGAAAAAGCGTGCTAAGAGAAACCAGGGATAGGGTGACGTGGAAGGCCATGATCGCCTACGTCCTGAAAGGACAGGTTACATAGAAAAAGAAGAATATATTGCTACTATATAGGATGTGCGCTGCGGTGCAGTGAATATTTGCTCGGAACGGGAAACCGTAGAGTCGATTTCAATTTCGAATTCTAATTGAATTCGTTGCATTCACTTATGCGCAAATACTCTTAGGAAGGAGTGTTGTGGCTAAATAGATATCGACTCGGAACGATAAATTGGAGAGCCGTGGTCGAATTCCAGTTGAATTTGTTGCATTCACTTATGCGCAAATACTCTTGGGAAAAAGCGTTGTGGCGCAATAGATATCGACTCAGGACGAGAAATTGGAAAGCCGAGTTCGAATTCCAGTTGAATTCGTTGCATTATGCGCAAATACTCTTAGGAAAAAGCGTTGTTACGCAATAGATATCGACTCGGAACGGGGAATTGGAGAGCTGATTTCGATTTCCAGTTGAATTCCTTGCATTCACTTATGTGTAAATACTCTTGGGAATGAGCGTTGTGGCGCAATAGATATCGACTCGGAACGATAAATTAGAGAGCCGAGTTCGAATTCCAGTTGAATTCGTTGCATTATGCGCAAATATTCTTTGGAAAAAGCGTTGTTACGCAATAGATATCGACTCGGAACGGGGAATTGGAGAGCCGATTTCGAATTCCAGTTGAATTCCTTGCATTCACTTATGCGTAAATACTCTTGGGAATGAGCGTTGTGGCGCAATAGATATCGACTCGGAACGATAAACTGGAGAGCCGAGTTCGCATTCCAGTTGAATTCGTTGTATTCACTTATGCGTAAATGCTCTTGGGAGAGATACTAATCCATCGTTTACCGATGGAGCTATTGATTAAAATAGCAGAACACATTTTGTTCTATAGTATTGCTTGGCAACCAGTCTACTGCGGAATGAATTGCTGTGAGACTATTTTCTGCTTAGTCATTTATGTCTCTTTTGAGACATGATCGCTAAAGTGTGTATCACGTATGGCCCTTAACTGACTGAGAATATTGCCAACCAGATTTCACAGTTTTCTTGTAAACAAACTAGATGTAACCACCGCTTCTACGTAAAGAATTTATTTTCTCACACTTCCCAGCTGTAGAATTCCCTTCCGACTTCTGCAATCTTGAAAATTTTAACATCAATCGTTTCCGTTAACTCTCTTCTTTTGCGTCCTTTTCTCATTTTCTTTCACTTTCACTCCCTGTAATCACCTGCGTTCTAGTGGCATCATCGCCTTGCTTCGGTTGAGACCATTAGAAGAATACAGCAAAATTCAAACTGCTATGTCTCTCCCAGGCTCAACAGTTAAGTGTGATATAATTCAAAACTCCCACTTCACTATCGCATCAGAAATGAGCAAGATCGACAAAGGCATCTGCATGATCGATTTAATGTTACCGTAGAGAGTGACACCTTCTAATAATCAATAATTATACCAGATCTCTTCAGAAGTACTTAAAAAACAGACTTCGTCAGTCGCTATCAAATCAACAGATTTGCAATTCACCAATTTCTTTAGTTATTTACATGTGTTTGGCCAAAATCAAACACACAAAATAAAACAAAGTGAGACCTTCCACAGAAAAAAATGGAGCACTCTAAGTAACTCCAAAGTTAACATCTATAGTTATCTTGTAGTGACTACTATTTATTTTCAAACGTGAAAAACCTACAACTGACACTCACATAAATTCCACCAAACCATGATAACGCAGTTCATTAAACAAGTGAATTTCTGTCGCCATGTTAGTCCCACTCATCTTTTGGCCATGCCATTCAAATATACTTTTACGGCTTTGGACAGAACGATTTCGGCTATTATGAACACTTGACAAAAGTAAATTTATCCAAATTTAGTGAGAGTTAACCGATGTTACCACCACTTGGCTTCCCCAATAAATTGTTAGAGGGCGCTGTAAAGCAGCTGAGACTCCCTGCCCTCGCTCTTTTTTCACCTTATTTCCGTCTACCACGCTGTAGCGACGACACCACCCGAGACCTTCAACCAGGTATGGCGATATATTTTCCCTCAGTGATTGAAAAGACACTCACAGCTACATACACGTTTATCCTCCACACATTCCCTAAATTTGGATATCTTCTTCCTTTTGCATGCTTACTTGTATATAAAAACAAAAAAATATAAAATATTACCTTGCCGAAATTATATATATATATTTTCTTACATCCGTCGTTTACATATGTAAATTTTGTTTGCCACTGTTTTGAGTATAACTAGAACCAGACTTGCAACACTGTTATAGTACTAATCAGGGTGCCTAGTGCCTAGTTTAAGAAACTTCGATGAATATAAAAGTATACATACATATGTCCGCATAACAAAAAAAGTTATAATGATTTAAAAGAATATTATTTTCTATCTATAGGGATTTATATGAATATTATATTCTATTTATATACATTTAAAGCAATATTATATTCTTTCGTGTTAAAGGTTATATTAGTTGATAAATTGTTTTAATAAACATCTCAAAATACTTTTAACTACAGATAAAATATAAGAATACCCAACATCAACATATGGACTCAATTATAAACATGATCGATTTGTACTTATGCACTCAAATATTATCCCCGTAGGTTTTCTTATCAACACAGGTAATTTGCACTTATAGTCTTAAGCATAAACACTAGATATATCTACTTTTAGAGTCACTTGTAAATATATAGGATAAAATTCCTTTATCATCTAACAATGAACTAAAACGCAAAAAGTAAAATTATACAATCACAAAATCGGATACAAACGACTAAAATCATTTTGTAAAAACCCAGACCAAAGCAAACTTCACAAATCTGCGTTAAAAGTAAAATTCTGGACCCTGATTGGATAGAAAATAGAAAACTGATATATGACGCCAGTCAAATTTTTTTCACACCTAAAGAATGAAAATGCCTGCTGCAGCCGGTTACATAAAAATATTTCACTATTTACACCACGTTCTGTGACCGGTCAAAATGGTTCCGACATGGAAGCGGTTCGCTGACGGACTTTGTGGTAATGTAACAAAAGAAATTTTACGCCGACTCGGAAGTTAGAGCGTGTCACATATTCATTCTACCTCTTCTTCCAATTTTCCTTTCTTTATTTTTACTCCACACCGCCAAACAATACAACAACAACAAGACACTCCACCTGACTGCGGTAAGTACAATTTATTTATTTCGCCTTCTTTCTCACCCTGTCGCCATCATACCAAAAAGAGGAAGGAACATAGGGCTTTAAATTCTGCTACTATCGGTATACGCCCAAGGACACTTAGCTACTTAATAATAGCAACCATGGACTTTTAATTTCTGTCGAACATTTTAAATATTTCTTTTTGAACAATTAACTACATGCATTTTCTTTTCACAAATATGTTATAGTATTCAATTAACAAAATTTCACATATATTTTTTGTTCCTTTTTACCAAAAGACTAAACAGGAGGGCTCAGGTCAGGTGAATAGGGGTCACCATAAAATTTTGGAATTTCACAAAATTACATGGATTGGTTAAATCTTTTGTACTTTGTTCTGTTGTGAGTATTTTTAATTATTAACTGACCTGTTTTAATTCAAGATCTCAATTAAAAAAGAATATAATGTATGAAATCTGACATTATTTACATTGCCATGTTTGCGGCGTTTCTGCCCTTGTACGCCTCGGCCTTCATCAGGTTCTAAGAATTTTGAACCAAACTCTTTATTTCGATCACTGGGCTATATCATTCTCAGGCCATGTGCTAGTCCATTTCTGGGTGCTATATAGTTATCCTCAGCCCTCTAAGCTATAATTATGTACTGAACTCAAAATAGTCAAGTCAATGGCACAAAACAATACCTATATCCAGTGGGTCATGTGAATTGATCTGAAGAATTGAATTTGGGATACGCTGTATAACACGCGAAAAGGTAGAAATGCCATAAAATCTATCAACTTACAAAACATTTCTTGGAAAAACCTTGGAAACATTTCTCTGGAAAGAATCTTTCAACATCTTTGCAGCATGAAATCATCTCTAATCGTAACAAATTCATCACAAACCAAAGTGAAGCACTAATTTTAAATTAAATAGAAGTAAATTTCGATACACCAAGAATTTATGTACTTCTTAAATCCTACAATAGCGCTTAATTTACTAGGAAATCCTTATACCTATACCATACCTTGAGAGCAGGGTTCGAATCGCACTATGGTCAATTTGTAACGAAGGTAATTTCTTGACATTATCGGCCAGTAGAAGCTATGCTAGCTTGCGGAAAGTGACTGAAAAACTACGGCACAAGTCATAGTGACCGAGGTTCCAAATTTTATTTTTTTTTAATCATATCACCCCGAACAAGGCGGTAACGCCACTGATGTGCAGGGGGCTACGTAAGAGTGACAAGATTGGAAAAAAGAAAACCGGAAATCACATCCTAAGCAGGGAACAAGGGATGAGCCTCTCCACCTGTTCAATAGACGTGGATGGAGTGTAAACTGGGCGATAGTTTAGTCTGTCTGCTCCAATTGATAATGCCAGATAGTGCACTAACCCAAAAACTGTGACCTTAGTCTGCTAGTATAGTTGCAGTATCATACACTAGTGGGCTCTGTGGGCCTTGTACAAACACAAATGTACCTGAGCATGCGTCTAAAATAGTGATTAGATAGCCGACTTATTAGGTAGGCGTACTTGAACACAATCGGCCTACCACTTCTTATTATAGTTTCAAATCCTCATTACCAATCTCGTCACAAGTTTATCCCAACTGCAGAAAAAAAATCTTCCATTAAAAACTTAATTTTAATTTCACGGGTTCATAATCGGGTGTAACTGGTGGCGGAAGGTGTTGATGCTCACCTGACATTTAAAAACATTTAACGTCATTTATTACCTTCGATTTATAGGAAGCAGGTAGGTTATGGATATAAGTGTCCCGGTTTGTTCTCATATTTCTTAAAACTACCTCACTGCTTACATGTTTCGTCAATTCTTTCTGTAGAACGATATCTCTCTGGTTTCAAGTCTAATGCATAGAATATAAATATTACATAGAAATTGGATGCCTTTTCTTTTATTTCCAACGTTCAAAACGAGAGAATTTGAATTATAAAATGAAAAAAAAATCAATAATCTATGAAAAAATATTTCAGAGAAAATTTCATCAACCGTATTATTGATTCAGAATTCACTGAGTTAAAATGAAGCGTTGAAACCAAATTTAATAAACCAATTGAATCAATAAATCTAAAAAAAATGTTATTTTTTTCGCAATGTAATTTGATGTATCATAGCTTCAACAAATTTTTCGTTCCTGGAAGCGAATCAGTCACTGAACAGTTTGAAGAAAGTCGAGGTTCAATTGAATTCTTTGGCATTATGAGCGATCCTGGAAATTACATTAGCAGAAATCAGGAAAAACAGTTCAAGGTCATTTTTGCCTGAGTTGGGTATTTTGGATTCAAGCGAGTTGGCGGAAAAGTTTAACGATAAATAGAGTAATTTCTATAGAGAAAAGGAAAGAAATATGGTGAACTCTACAGAAAAATTATCATCATTTCTCTACATCGACGAATAGAAACATAGCTAGACATAATCACAGGCTAAAATTTATATATATATGTATATATTATTCATCTACACACAAGCCTGTTTTGCAATATCAGTGTGGCTAGAAATCTAGTTGCTTCCAGCCGTGATCGAACCGAAACTCGACCGATTTAATGTCAATCGGTGTGCTTACTCCCGAAGTTATCGGCTCAGAGAATGAGAGAATGGTAGGAAATTTTAGCGTCTTATATATATGCGGTGTATACACACGTCAGTTCCCGGGAGAACTCAATTGATTACTAAAGAGTAATGCCTAAATCGCAGAAGTGGTACCTGTTTTAAAAATGTCCCTCTCTAGAGAACTCAATCGTAATGAGAACATAATTTATTAGTCATCCACATATAAGGCTGTTTCGCTGCATCACAGCTCATCAGCATGGCTAGACATCTACTTGCTTCCAGGCGGAATCGAAACTTTATATATGTATATATATATATATATATATATATATATATATATATATATGAAGGAAAACTCAACACATCACCTACAGTAGTTATAAATTATAATTTATTTCGATATCACACTCTATGACACTTGTAGCTTCTCATTTCTTCTGTGTTAATTATCCTTCGATAGATTTGGCGTATTGATGAAATTGTGATTGAGTCTTCCTTTATGTTTGACACATATTCCGGTATATGTTCTATAGTAAAGAAAACGGCGACTTACCTCGTCAAACCAAGCGACAGCGCATTGCGTTAATAGTACGACGGAAAATGCGGCGAAAAAGAAAATTACAGACCCAAACAGAAAAAAGGGGCACATTCCGCATAACATGCTGAATAAGGAATATTAAAAAAAAAAACAGTCCGTCGCAGGAGTCTCTATGAGAGTGTATGCAAATATTTGGCATCCTCTCTGAATTCTCAGCCAATGGAAAAAAATTGATCGGCCGATAAAAGCAGTCGTTGTTCTCGAAGCGGGGAAGAATGCTTTTGGGTCTAACTGGTTAGGCGGATAGCAGTTCGCAATATTGTACCGGCGAGTTGAATTGTCAGCATTTTCTTTTTCTGGCCCGAGTAATTTGCGAGAAAATATTTCCTACATGTTCATAACCACTTTGTTTTATGTATTTAACTGAATGTAGAATTTTTTTTTTATGTGTATGTCAGGTTTTTATATATACGTGTGCATATGTGTTTTTATTTACATTTTGTATTCGCGTGTATATATATATATATATATATATATATATATATATACGTGTGCACGTGGCTGTGTGTTGAAATTGAGTTTATGGTCACTCATTCTGTCTAATGAACAATTTCTCGCTGAACATTTGTAACCCTTACAAGATAAAACTAAAACTTTCTGTCATTTGCCATATTCCTTGAATTTCCCTCTCTTTGGAAATATTTTGGATGTTTTCAAGAAATTTAAACTAATGAAATCGTGTTCTGAAGAGATGAGCATATTCATTCGTGGAAATAAATTATAGCTTATAACGACTTTGTGTTGAGTTTTTCTTTATGTATAAGATATTGTTCTGGATAATATCTATTGAGATCTCCGTACAGATCTAGCGGTTATTATATATATATATATATATATATATATATATATATATATATATATATATATATATATATATATATATATATATATATATTGATCTTCTTTGATTATCATCTCCGTATACAGGCTTGGCATCGAGCGCCCATAGCCCAGAGGTAGAATCGCCGACTTGCCAATTCGGTCGGGTTTCAATTCTGGGTTAAAAGCAATCGGAGTCTAACCATACCGATGAGCTGTGATACAGCGAAACAGATCTGTCTGCGGATGACTATATATATATATATATATATATATATATATATATATAAGTGAATTATGAACTAACTAAATATTAGCAACGTTCAAAACATTAATTTAAAACAGTGCTCAATATAAAATAGACCTATGAGTATTTATTATAACTTATAGTTTAGAACATGTACAAATTATCCTCTACTACAATGTGTACATTTTGTTTCGACATTGAAAGGACAATGTCTCATCAAGTAGTGTGAAGGGAAATGGAAAATTCTTTTCCTTATATTGGTAAATTTTGTGTGAGAGGTAAAGTGTAGTAGAGAAAATGGATATCGGAATTGGAAGTTTTAAATTAGAATTTGAAGAAAAATAGCAAAGAGAATAGAGGTTATTAAGTTATTAGGTTAAAAGTTGAAAATTCTAGAGACAGGTTAAACAGCAGAAGATAATGTATGGTCTTTTATAGCCTTTTATGACAAGGCCTTTGGGTTTAACAAAGAAAATGAAGTAAGAAAATGTGTATGGGGTAGGAGTGAGTAGGAGAGGATAGGAATTGGTAGTGGATAAACATCTGTATTAGTGAAGTATGAAAAATATATATAGGGGAGAGATCAAACAACTAAAAGTGAATACCGTGGTACTAAAATTAATATTATAAAAGTTTATCGTTTCTAGAGATCCTAAATTTAGGTTTTGTAATTTTAGCATGATTGTAAGGTTAGGTATTTAAGGTGTTTGCAATTTATTGTGGTTTCGTGTCTCTGGTTTAGTAATATGTTGCTCCTCATGTATTTAATGATTTCCATTTTTTTTTTTTTTTTTTTGTAGACAAAGGAAACAGGGTTTCCTTTAACCGAATTAGATGTTCTGGCCTGTTTGAGGAATTTCCGTTTAAATTTAGGTGTTTTATTTTCATTTTTCTTCTTATATATATATCTATATAATAATAATAATAATATATATATATATATATATATATATATATATATATATATATATATATATATAATGCGTGCTGTCTAGAAGACACGGATGCATGGTATCGAAGAAAAGAAGGTGAAAAAATTGCAGTAAAGCATGCCTCTTTGCTTTCTGGTTACTGTTTTGTCATCATCCTTCAAAATGCCCTGTCTTTTTACCCTACTCGTTATATTTATTGCACTTTCGCTCGATAGGAAAAAAATTCTGAAGCTCAGTTTAAATTTCAAATTGCTTTTTTATTTTTTGGAAAAAAAGATATTTTACTGAGATAGATAGATAGATAGATAGATAGATAGATAGATAGATAGATAGATAGATAGATAGATAGATAGATATGATAATGGACAGGGACTGGGATAGATAGATAGATAGATAGATAGATAGATAGATAGATAGATAGATAGATAGATAGATAGATAATGGACAGACTGGGATAGATAGATAGATAGATAGATAGATAGATAGATAGATAGATAGATAGATAGATAGATAGATGATAATGGACAGAATGAGATAGATAGATTGATAGATAGATAATGGACAGACTGGGATAGATAGATAGATAGATAGATAGATAGATAGATAGATAGATAGATAGATAGATAGATATGATAATGGACAGACTGGGATAGATAGATAGATAGATAGATAGATAGATAGATAGATAGATAGATAGATAGATAGATAGATAGATGATAATGGACAGAATGGGATAGATAGATTGATAGATAGGTAATGGACAGACTGGGATAGATAGATAGATAGATAGATAGATAGATAGATAGATAGATAATGGACAGACTGGGATAGATAGATAGATAGATAGATAGATAGATAGATAGATAGATAGATAGATAATGGACAGACTGGGATAGATAGATAGATAGATAGATAGATAGATAGATAGATAGATAGATAGATAGATAGATAGATAGATTGAGAAAATGCAGTAACGAAATGAAGTTACGGTGATAAGATATTGTGCTTTGTCTTTAGAATTGTTTCTTTTGATTCACTGAATTTGTTAGTACTGCATATTGTTAGTCTTTCTTGCTTCATCGGCTACAGTCAATCAATCGTACACGGGTTCAGCGTCCAATTAAAAGCGTCCTCTCTTTCGCGAAACTCTTTTGTGTCGTCTGTTAAAAAACAGGGCAGGACCAGAAGAGCTGTTTTTTTTTTTCACATAATTCTTGACAATTACAGAGTTACGGTATAGCAAAAATTGTTTTTATGGTTCAGATGTGAACTTTCTTTTAAATTAACTTTTTTCTAGTAACCATTGGACATTACGTAAACGTTCATGCTGGAGTCCTGCTGATGGAGTTTATAAGATTCTGATTCTTTCAAGTGAGTAAATATCATACCGGTCATCTCGATTGCTTTATACACACTGGTTGAGGCAAGAGCTAAAGACTAAAGAGTGTTTAACAAACATTACAAAGACAATAGTAAAAACGTATACCAATAAATGTTTATTAGCGCGGCTGTCAGTCATGCTGGAATAGATCTCTCTCTCTCTCTCTCTCTCTCTCTCTCTCTCTCTCTCTCTCTCTCTCTCTCTCGCTCTCTCTGCCCTACAAAACATATTTACTACTTACATATATATATATATATAATGATAGTCTTTGAGTGCTGTATTTTGCCCCGTCGAGAAATCGGCGCAGACCAAGATCTCGGTTGAATCTTCTAGCTTTACACACTTCAGTCAGTCAGTTAAGTGCGATATGTGGTAGACGTTTGGGCGATCATGTCTCGAAAGTGACATGACTGACAGGGCAGAAGATTTTCTCGTCGTAGTTTGTCGTTACTTTCTACGACAGGCTGGGTAACAACCAAGGCTATAGAACCCAATCTATCCTGCTATTCAATATTTAGTTAGAAGGAGAAGAGATTAATAACATTTCCAAGGGTATTTGCGCTTAAGGAAATGTAACAAATTCAACTGGAATTCGAACTCGGCTCTCCGATTTCTCGTTCCGGGCAATTCAAATTTTTAAAAAATGCCTGATTCTAGGATAGCAGAGCATCCTACCAACATGTATAAAAATCAAGAGCATCGTTAGCAACACACAGTCTAAGACAAAACAACAGTTAGCAAACAGTTGAGATAAAAGTCAAGCTCACGACCGGTCAAGTTCAGTCATAAAAGAAATATACATCAAACGAAACAAGCACATTCCTACTAGTTTTGAACACTTCATATTGTACAAATATGCCTCATTTTGGGATATCAGTGTATCTCCCAACGTGTCTAAAATCGAAATCATCGGCGACAACACAGTTAAACGCAAAACTAATGTTTGGCAAAGAGTTAAGATAAAATTCAAGCCCACGGCCAGTCAAGTTCAGTTATAAAAGGAATCAAGCTTGAACTGACATGAAAGAATGAACTGAAAAAGACAAGTGTTAATTCTGCCTGGCTCTAGGTATAATTATAAATTCGAAATTCCTCTTCTGCCAAAAAACTATTTCTCATCTAGAAACCTTTTGATCTTTAAATTTTTTTTAATAATTTCAATGCAAGCGAGAATGCCGCTAGTACGGATGCGGGATACAGGGAGGGAGAAGACTGAGTATAGAGAGAATTAAGGGTAAAGAAAATATGAACGGGATTGAAGAAGACAGAAGGCGGCGGTTGACGTTGCACTTAAGTTTAGGAAGATTTTTTTATTATGAAGAAATCAAGTAAACTACAGGTGGAAAATGCAAGAAAAGAAACTGAGGGAGTAGAAGAGTAGGTTATATTTAGCTATATCAACAGTAAATGGGTGGGACTTTTATATCAATCTAGTAGCAAGCTTAAATTCGTGTGACTTGGACATCAGGAAAAAATTCGTCAGAGCATTTGCCATGAAAAATATTTGTAGAAAAGACGAATTGCCACGTCAGGATCGATTACCTTAAAGAATCATGTTTGGAATTTGTTAAGATTCTCTAATATCAGGAAGAACAGGTCATATGTGGCAGCACTATTCAATGCTCAGACAAATGGTAGATTTGTAAATGTTCAAGGTAGACACTGATGAGAAAAACAATCTAGCCCTACACAATCACCTTGCAGCAGATGTGGTTATTGATTTGATGGAGGTCACTCCACTTCAAGTCAGTTGAAAATATCAGGCCAAATAGGCAAAGTGTGTTGCTCTCTAAGACTCAAGCGTCAGCCATGTTGATGACAGACGGATAATATTCTTCATTTTAGACGTTGGTTAGTTCCTGTGACTTGACCTAAAGAGTTGTGAGTTCAATACCAGGCTACAGCAATGATGAACAAGTAAACTGCAGGGTTAGAAGGAGGTAACTCATGACTTCAAATCTAGGCTTTACGCAAGGAATGAAGATGATATAACCCAGTGATTGTAATAAAGGGTTTGGTCCGAAATTCCTAGAACCTGAAGAAGGCCGGACCGTACAACGGCCGGAACGTAGTAGAAAATGTCAACAAAGATAAGGACGATAGTACGAATAATGTAAATACAGTAAATACTACCTCACCTCAGAAATATAGGCAAATTCTTATTTGTAGTTCAATGAGAGCAGTTTGGAACTTTCGATAATTTACTCATTTATTTTTGACTTCTTCAAAGAGTATATACATTTTCTTTTGAAAGTTTTTATCGATCATACATTATTTGCTTTTAAATGATTCAAAGATTATATACATTTTCCGCTTTTAAAAACTTCGTGTAGAAGCGCGAAAGGGTATTAGAAATATTCCCCGGAAACTTCCATACTACAAAAAAATGGCAGAATTAACAAACAGAATTAAAGATACTTTGTAAATGGGCTGCGGGCGTGAAATACCGTATTTTCTGAGCCCTCATAAGGGCGGAAAAATGTCTTAAGCACATGTGTCTCGTTTCTCAAGTGGACTCTTCCATGTTTCTCAAGTGGACTCTTCCTACCTGCTGCTTGCTGGCTCTCTCTTTATATTTACTTAGAAAGGTTCCAGCCAACTCGGCGCGAAGCTTGACTTCGGCTAATTTAAAAAATTTCTTTGTTCTTTTGATTGGCCAGTATTATTTTTTTATTAACCAGCGTTGCTTTCCTTTTCGTATTTTATATCATAATGGCTGCGTGAAGCTTATTTCGGTAGATTTCTCGTTGCTATAACTAGGCCCTGGACCAGCGATCTTCCGTTTCCCAGTCGTTTTGTTCTTTCTCTTTTTTATTTCAATATTGCTTCTTTTTTGGTAATTGATAGAATAGCATAGAGTAGGAAGGGTAGAAAAGTAGAGAGAGAGAGACAAAGAGATGTTGGTTTTAAAGAAATTCAAGTGCCTTATTTTAATTCTGTTTTTTAATATTTTATATTCATATATTATTTTTTACATTTCAACTCAATATGACTTCATGAAGAATGCGTTTAGGCCTGAGTATATAGATAAATTAAATTTTGGTTTTAAAATTTTCCTAGCACACATTTTTGTTTTTAGTCTTCGTAATAGATAATTTTGTCTGCTTTCAAAGACATCAAAGAATGTTCAATTTGGCTTTAAAATACTTCTTTTTATTTCATATGAAGTCTTAATTGAAAATATAATTTTGCGTCCAAAAATATCATACATAAGATACGTTTTTGCTTTTACAGGGTGTTGCAGAAAAATTCGACACTTGACAAAAAGAAATAGAAATAGGCAATAAAAACAAAGGTTTTATATGCAGAGACCCGAAAGTTTATTTAGCAACAGTTAGAGTTACATACTTTATTATTTTTCAACTGCAGTCAGTTGAGGAGGGCGGCCACAAGTCTAGAACATTGTTGAGCAGCTGCGCCTGTGTCGTCATGGCCTTGTGTGCAGGAGCGGAGACTTGCTGGAAGACGTAGGGGCGTTCAGCGGCGATCTCGTCCATCTCAAGGCGGGCGTGAAATGAGTCACACGCTTTTGGCGATGATGTCCTTGTCCATAGCGGCGAACGCCTCCAGGATGGCAGCTTTCGGAGAGTCGACCGTGTTGTGGGCCTGCTTGTTGGTATTGGCCTCGATCACACCCCAGAGGAAAAAGTCAAGAGGGTTGCAGTCGGGTGAGGAGTGCGGCCGCATGTACAGCGACCAGTGGTCAGGAACATTGTTGAGCTGCGCCTGGGTCGACTTGGCCTTGTGTGCAGGAGCGAAGACTTGCTGGAAGACGTAGGGGCGTTCAGCGGCGATCTCGTCTATCCAGGGCTTTACCACGCTCTTCAGCACCTCCTAGTAGATCTCAGCGGTAACTCTCAAGCCCTTTTGAAAGAAGGCTGAGGTTTTTCCCAGAAGAAAAGAATTTCATCCAGGACTAGACGAGCAACAGGCAGAAGATTCTATGAAGATTCCCCACTCCGTCATGGTCCCTGGAGTCATCTCTAGCGAGGGGGACCTCATGCCTCCGTTCTTCTTTCAAAAGGGCCTGAGAATCACCGCATCGCTAAGATCTACCAGGAGTTTCTGAGGAGCGTGGTGAATCCCTGGATATCCGAGATCGCCGCTAGACTCCCCTACATCTCACAGCAGGAGTCTGCTCCTGCACACAAGGCGTGTCTGCTCAACAATGTTCCTGACCACTGATCACCGGACGTGTTGCCGCCTTCCTCACCCAACTGCAACCCCCTTGACTATTTCCTCTGGGGCGTGATCGAGGCCAAGACTAACAACCAGGCTCACAACACGATCGACTCTCTTAAAGCTGCCATCGTTGAGGCGTTCACCGTTATAGACAAGGACATCATCGCCAAAGCGTGTGACTCATTTCGCGCCTACCTTGAGATAGTCGTTGCCACCGCCGGTGGTTACATTAAAAAATGTAATATGTAACTCTAACTGTGTCTAAATAAATTGTCTGATCTCTGCATATACAACTTTAGTTTTTATTGCCTATTTCGTTTTATTTTTGTCAAGTTTCGGATTTTGCTGCAACACATCGTACATTTTTCACATGACACCTGAAGGACATTTTCGCAACGATTTGATGGTCACCCCTGCTATAGCAACAGCCTTAACTACAGAAACGTAAATAAATACAAACAGACATTTATAGAACAAACAATGACAACTATTTATTAGAGAGAACACTGGCGGTGTATAAAACAAAAGTAATCAAAGTTCGTCGCAAGAAAGACAAACATTGGTCATTAATCACGTGCAAGCTTTTCGGGGCGTTTTTAGTTATAATATACGAAGCTTCTACTTAGAAATAAATCCAATTGTTTATTGGCAAGTTCTACTGTCAAATTTCTCCTTAGTGAATAGTGAGTTGGATTTGAGGCATGTATGTAACTAACTCTTGCTAAATAAATTGTCGGATCTCTGAATATACAACTTTATTTTTTATTGCCGATTTCGTTTTTTTTTTTTTTTTTTTTTTTTTTTTTTTTTGTCAAATTTCGGATTTTTCCGCAACACCCTGTACATTTTCCCCATGACACGTGGAGGGGATTTTAGCAGCGATTTGATCGTCACTCCTGAGATAGCAACATCCTTAACTATAGAAACTTAAATAAACACAAACAGATATTTATAGAACAAACTATAATAATTATGGCAATTATTTATTATGATAATTATGGCAATTATTTATTATGATAATTATGGCAATTATTTATTATGATAATTATGACAATTATTTATTATAACTATGACAATTATTTATTATAGTGAATACTTGCGGTGTAGAAATCAAAATGATCGTAGTTCGTCGTAAGAAGGACAAACATTGGTCATAAATCACGTACAAGCAGTTCAGATCGTCTTTAGTTACAGTGAAGCTATAGGGAGATGGTTAATGTGTATTAATTCGGCCTTGTGTCATACATAACCGAACTCCCTACAGCTTGCCGATTTATTCATTGTCATCATCAGAAGATTATTTTCGTTATCATCAGGTTGGAACGTTGCATTTGTGTGGAACAGTGGAAGAATAAAAATATACATTTTCCAGGTTAAAATAGAAATTTAATAAAAGAAAAGAATAACAAGAATTGGTAGAAATTAATGTTCAATTATAAACAAATAATGAGTTAAGGGTATCAAGAGTTGTAGAAATGTTCGTAGTAGTAATTTGTTGGAAAGAGTTTATGCGTACGTACGTATGTATGTAGGTATGTGCGCTTGTTTGGTAGGAATGTCTTTGAATGGAAAAGAAGTAAAACAATCAGCACACGAGAAAGAAAGAGAAAGAGAACAATGTGTGACGCGACCTCACGTCCTGGTCGACTTGAAGTTTCTCTCGTTACATTTTAGTGTGTCGTCTCGCTGCTCCTATCTAACTGTCTGGCTGACACTGACCGGAGCCTTTTATAGATATTTAGATTTTTCGTACTGGATTGCTAAGTCTCTTTGGACTTGAAAATCGCTTCCATTGGTCAGAAAATTAATTTAACATCTACTCGTGAAAACAGGTTTCGATTTTTCTTTTAGCAATCCTTTTTCTATTTGGCAAAACCAAGATTTCACAGGTCATTGTAAATTTTTGCTAAAGTGAAAAAGAAAGTTGCTTTTAATTCTTAATTTCCTATCCACCGCAATATTATACGAAGCTCGTACTTACGAATAAATCCAAGTATTTATTGGCAAGTTCTCGTGTTAAACTTCACAGTTAATAGTTGGATTTGCGGCACCGATATGCTGTGTATCCTTTCTGCTCCGTCAATGTGGGTGCTTTTTCTCTGTCGTTGTAGAGCTCATTGCTAAATGCTATTTCTACTCTGCTCTGAAAAGATAGACTCAACTTCACGGAACATTTTAGCTTCCATTTGATTGGCTAGACGTCGAATTCTTAATTCTGATTTGCTGGTTTTGTCATTTTACTGAAACTACGATCGCGCGTTTCTACGCTGTTTTTATGTGGCGTATACCCTCAGGATGTTTGCAACTATGGCTCTCCATAATTTCCTGGCCTTTGCAGCTATTAATCATTTTTACATTTTTGTTATTTCTTCTAAACTGTTCTGCCATCCATTTACTCAAGCTGAATAAGTATGTCAAGCTTTGAATTCTTCTGTCTCCCTTGCCCTCAATTTCTCTTATGAGTATTAGATTTTCCAAACCCTTTTTCAATTCCGAAATTTCACGGCGTCTAAATGTCAATTAATGCATTATTCCTGGCTACATTCATCTCTGGGAAGAAAATATTCACAAAAAGATTTTTTGCTTTTCATGGAATATATATTTTGTCTTTTACACTTTTTATAGAATATAAATGTTTGCTTTTAAAGTCATCATAGACGATATATTTTTACTTTTAATTTTAAAATTTTGCTTTTAATTTTTTCATAGAATATAAACTTTTGCTTTTATATTTTTTGTATAAAATCCTTCACTTTTAACGTCTTGAAAAATGTAAATATTTGGTTTTAATATTTTCATAGAATATAAATTTTTCATTATTCATATTCTATGAAGAATATACTTCGTATAATATATATTTTTGCTTTTACAAATTTTCCTAGAAAGTATATACTTTGCTTTAAAAGACATACAATAAATTCTATCTTTGATTTTATTAATAAATAACCGTTAATAAAATTGATAAAACCAGATGTCACTTTAAGAAAATTAACATCACAAAGACTAATAATGTTGATGGTAAAGTTGGTTAATTTTCAAAATGAACACTGCGACACAAATCATTTAAAATCTGTAGATTTGTATAATTAATTGCCCATCACTAAAAATCTATATTTGATTATTGCAACAGTGACGAGTTAATCAGGCGATGTCAGTGATATTTAAAGAAAAGAATGAATGGCAACAACAGGAAAATAAATCATGAATAACGAATTTTGTTAACATTTTTCAAAATGTCAAAATTAATTTCAGGCATTATTGAGAAGCATTTAAACAAATTAGCAATAATTTAAAGTAGCTTCGACATAAACAGAAACGAAGAAGGAAGTATGAAAATAAATACATTAATTAATTTACAATTAATTTATATGGATATCAAAATAGCCGAGGTCCAGAGCGGGTAGAAAACTGCATCTACGTTGCCAAAACTATTATATTATATTATATTATATTATATTATATTATATTATGTACGTAGAAACCAGTTTATGTTAACCTATGTCAAAGTACTCTGTCGGGTAACTGTATATCACTCGGCGTAGAACATATCTTTCCAAAATTGTTACAAGACATACTGTGTAATATATTTCTTCACTTTCTTGTAAAGGGATAAGAGAACTGACAGGACACAAAGCCTGCTCTTCAACAGGATGTATAAAAGCCAAGAATGGAACGATAATACTGGAGAAAAAGGAAATACTCAAGCGATGGGAAGAATATATAGAAGATCTTTTCCATGAAAAGAGAGAGAGCAACCGATAATACGCAAAGATGGGGACGAACCGGAAATATTAAAGTCCGAAGTAAAAGCTTCAGTGGCCAAACTGAATAGAAACAAAGCAGCTGATTCCAGATGACATTGTAATAGAGCTGCTGTTAGCCCTGGAAGAATTCGGTATAGAAAAATTACGGAAATAAATGAAATTTATAATAGTGATATAATGGTGGACGAAGTATGCAAATTCATTTTCATATCATTGCCTAAGGAGCCAAGTGCAAACGAATGTGAACTACACCGAACTATCAGCTTAATGAGTCACATACAAAACTGATCGTCCGAATACTGATGAACAAAGCAAGAAGTAGAATCAGGCTAGAGATAGAACAAGAACAGTGCGGGTTCGTCAAAGACACTAGGACAAGGAACGCCATATTTATGATTAGGATGCTCTCTAAAAAGGCAATACAAATAAAGAAGTACTTATACCTGTGCTTTATTGACTATGCAAAAGCGTTCGACAAAATACGCCACAAAGAATTGATGGAGATGCTCAGCAGGCTCGATATATTTGGGAAAGACATTAGGGTAATTAAAAACTTCTACTAGCAGCAAACTGCTTGCATACGGACAGGTAACGAATTCAGCAGTTATGCAAAGATAGAAAGAGGCATAAGACAAGGATGTGTATTTTCAGCGGATTTATTTAACTTTTACAGTTAGAATATTTTGAGGATCCTAGATGTTATGCCAGGATTTGTCATCGGAGATCACAATCTGAACAACATAAGATACGCAGACTACACAGTGTTGATTGCAGACACGGAAAAACTGCAGGACCTCCCACAGAAAATAACTGAAGAGAGTAACATGAAGGGATTACAAATAAACTGCAAGAAAACCGAATGATTGGTTATCAGGAAAAAGAGCAGCCCAAAGTGCCAAATACAGTTGCGGGTGTTAGAATCAAGCAGGTACGAAAATTCAAATATCTGGGAAGTGTTCTAACTGATCCAAAGGCGAATCGGCATGGCGAAAGACGCTTTCCAGAAGCTGAGTAAAGTATTAAGACACAGGAAACTTTCACTAGAAACAAAGAAGAGAGTAGTGGATTGGTATGTGATGTCGGTTCTTCAATATGGCAGCGAATGTGGGACAATATCAACAAAGATGAAGGGAAAACTTGAACCAGATGTGGATCTACAGAAGGATGCTGCGAATATCATGGATCGAGCATGTGAGCAATGACGAGGTTTTGGAAATGATGGAAACGAAAAGATAATTAATACTGAGCATCAGGAAGAGACAACTAAAGTTCTTGGGACATGCAATGAGGAAGGAGGGCTTGGAGAACCTGATACTAACAGGCCAGATAGAGGGAAAAAGAAACAGAGGAAAGCAGCGGATAACATATTTAAAAGGCCTGAGCAGGTGGATGACAGAACGGGGGTTGAGAGTCGTCACAGGAGAAAGCGTGCTAAGAGCCACCAGGGATAAGGAGACGTGGAAGGCCATGATAGCCTACGTCTTGAAAGGACAAGGTACGTAAAAGAAGAACAGAAGTACAAGCCACAAGAACCACTGAAATGTTAAGAGCTTACTGAATGACGTGAGTGTACGAATATAAGCGAAGGCAGAAAAGAGAATATTATGAGTATAAGAAATCGCTCGGTTCACACTCCACCCACGTCTATTAAACAGGTGAAGAGGCTCATCTCTTGTCCCCTGTTTAGGATGTGGTTTCAGGCTTTCTCTTTTCCAATCTTTTCATTCTTTCCTTTTTTTTTCTATCAACTGGAGTAGATAGACTAAACTATCGCCCGGTTCACACACCTACCACGTCTATTGAACAGGTGAATAGGCTCATCCCTTGTTCCCTGTTTAGGATGTGATTTCCGGCTTTCTCGTTTCCAATCTTTTCACTCTTACGTAGCCCCCGGAGCATCAGTGGCGTTACCGCCTTGCTCGGGGTGATATGATTAAAAAAAAAGAAATACAAAATAGCGATTGATCCGAGGCTTGAAAATTTTCCGAATTTAATGTTTAAGAAAACATCCGTATCAGAGTCTGTTCTACAAAATGGAAGTTCTTGCAAAAGCGCTACCTGAATAGAATTACCACCTTACAACTGAAGTATAGAGGATATGACTTATAACTTATGTCTGTATTTTTGTTTTTAATCGTTTCACCCCGAGCAAGGCGGTAATGCCACTGATGTGCAGGGGGCTATATAAGTATAAAAAGAATTATTAGAAGAGAGTGAAGAGGAAGACGAACCAGTTAGAAAGGAGCAATAGAAAGATGAGAATGCAGGTGTGATGACAGTTTCAAAGGTGGAGAGAAAGGAAAGGATATACGGGGTAGGGACAGAACTAGAGTCAAGTGGTTAATAGATGAGTATTGATATTGCATTTAAATTCCTGGAGTTTGTAGCCGTCAGGAAAGCAAGAATATGGGAGCGAGTTCCACAGGCGGGTAGTGTGAGAGAAGAAGCTGCAGGAGTAGAATTGTCGTCTGCATTTGTATAGACAAAAAATGTAAACACACGTAACATATTTCAATCTAACACGTTTCACTTCTTCAGAGATAGAGAGAAAAATGAAAACAAAAAAGAAACAAAGAGACTGTATAGCAGTAAGTTGTGATTGGTGGTTAATTCTTATTGGTCAGATATGCGTCACTGTGTATTAAAATAATAGATATTTTTTTTATTTATAGATCTATGTCAGTCAGTTAGTTAAATGCCGTACGTGATACATGCTTGGGCGATCATGTCTCGAATGAGATTTGACTGACTGTGCAAAAGATTATCCCGCAGTAGGTTTCCATTGCTTTCTGCACTCGACTGGTTGCCGACCAAGGCTACAGACCCCAATCTGTCTTGTTATTTAACCCATAACTGGAAAGAATAGACGGATTAATACCTTTCCCAAGGTTATTTACACGTAATTGATTGCAATGGATTACAGCAGGAATTCGAACTCGGCTCCCCGATTTCTCGTTCCGAGCCGATATCCATTGCGCCACAACGCACAGGCAAGACAGATTGGGTCTTATAGCTTTTGGTTGGCAATCAGTCTACCATAGAAAGTAATGGAATTTGGATGATCAAGTGCATAATATTGCCTGTTTTATATAAACGTTTGTCTGTTTAGGTGTCTGTTAGATGTAACGTTAGTTAACATATGTTTATATGTTAGTGTCACGTGTATTAAATCAATGATTAATATTTGAATATATATGTGAGGAATATTTTCGACGGTAAAGTGTGTGAGGCTTCATGTGTGAATTTATCTAGAAACGTGTATGTTGGACAGCAACAATAGTTAATATAAGTGTATGCGTGCGAAGACAAAATATCTGTAGACGTTTCCGATTAAATCGCTGAAAATATGGCGAGATGTTTCGATGATTTTTTATTTTGGAAATGCTGTTGTTACCTCTAAGTGGTCACTGCAACGCAGCACAATTTTTGTAGTTAGAAATTTTCATTGAAGTTGGAATTAGTATTATTTCTTGATTATTTTTATGTATTATTTTAATAAAAAACTTATTTTTATTTGTTTAGAACATTATGTATTATTTAGAATAGCATTATTATATACAGTATTACGTATTGTTTAGGATATTATTTGGAATTAGTATTATTTCATTTGGTTGTAGTGCAGTGGATATCGGTTCGGAACAAGAAATCAGGGAGCAGAGTTCGAATTTCAGTTGAATTCATTGCATTCACGTTCGCGCAAATACCATGAGGAAAGCTATTAATCAGTCACTTTCTTCCAGCTATGGATTAAATAACAGAGCAGACTGGGTTGTATCGCATTGGTTGGCAACTAGTCTACCGCAGAAAGTAATGGCAACCTACTGGGGGAAAATGTTCTGCCCAGTCACTTATGTCTCTTTCGAGGCATGGTTGCCCAAGCGCGTATTATGTATGGTAAATAACTGACTGACTGATATATAAGTGAGATTCATGAAGAATAGCTCGGTAGAAAAAAATGTAACGACTTTAAGTGAGTATTTATAGTTAGTAGTAAGGCTATATAATGGTTCAAAATATTTGCTCCTAAAGAAGTTATGTTCCTTTATAATTGAGCTGGCATTAGTAAAGTCAAAGTTATCTATCGTTTTTTTTTCGATGTAAAACAAGAGAATTAGAACGCCTATCTAAATGTAAGTCTCAGATCACGTGATGTCTCCCCAGATACATGTTTTTGCATTGTAAATATTTTATTTTGTAAATTTCGACATTACCAACATACCAGTCTACTGTCTCTTTGTTGTTGTTTTTTAATTTTTCTCTCGATCTCTGAAGAACCTTTAACAAAATAAAACATGTTAGATTGAGATATGTTTCCTATTTTATCGGATTCCGATTAGTATATTCATCTCATATATATTCAACTCATATATATATATATATATATATATATATATATATATATATATATATATATATATATACATTCTACTTATATATATATATATATATTTTTTTTTATAAGCGTTTCACCCCGAGCAAGGCATGTCACTGCCACTGCTGCGCAGGGGTCTACGTAGAGTGGAGAAAGGCTGATTAAATATAGGAAATGTCAGAGGGTGGGTGATAGGCGGGTAAGGATACTGAGAATGAGTGTTCTGAGAATAGTTGGGAGTTAGTGTGATAGAAGGTGTCTATTGACCCTACATTTAAACACCTGGAGATTGTAACTGTCGGGAAAGCAGACTTGTGGAAGGGAGTTCCACAGGCGGGAAGCACGAGAAAAGAAGCTGTTGGAGTAGAATTTACGGTTACATCTTATTTGTTTAACTGTAAAAGGGTGGGACCTAGTTGCTAATCTAGTATCTCGCGTAAATTCCTGCTTAGGCGGCACCAGTGATCTAAGCTCATCGGAGCAGAAGCCATATATTTTAAAAATACATAATTTAGATGCGGTTAGGACACATCATCAGTGATGTTATCCTTGTTTATTGAAGGTTTCGGTCCTTTTCAAACATCATGTCTTCTCCCCAGGTTGACCCAGCCAAGGTTCATCAGGCCCCGGCCTGTGTACTAATCTCTGTTTGCAACGTTATTGGAATGCAAGATGTTTTTGGTTGCACAGGAGAAGAGGAAAATTTCTAGAATAAGGTCGTCCACAAATAAATGAATGTCCAGTGATGATAATGTGTAAATGTTTCAAGTAAAATCCGGAAAAAAAAAAAAATAAATAAATTGATTTTCATGATATTAATTTGAAGATGAATGGTTTAAATAGCTAAATGACCAGATAGAGAAAAACATTCATGAAATATAAATAGTCAACCGCAGACAGTCCCGTTTTGCTGCATCAGAGCTCATCAGTACAGTTAGACATACGATTGTTCCAGTCAGAACTGAAACCCGACCGAGTTATCATCCGTCGGTAAGATAGAAAGAGGCATAAGACAAGGATGTGTATTTTCACAGGATTTATTTAACTTTTACATTTAGAATATTTTGAGGATCCTAGATGTTATGCCAGGATTTGTCACTGGAGATCACAATCTGAATAACATAAAATACGCAGACGACACAGTGTTGATTGCAGACACGGAAAAAACTGCAGGACCTCCCACAGAAAATAACTGAAGAGAGTGACATGAAGGGATTACAAATAAACTGCAAGAAAACCGAATGATTGGTTATCAGGAAAAAGAGCAGCCCAAAGTGCCAAATACAGTTGGGGGTGTGAAAATTCAAATATCTGGGAAGTGGTCTAACTGAAGACGAAAAGTACGACACAGAGATCCAAAGGCGAATCGGCATGGCGAAAGACGCGTTCCAGAAGCTGAGTAAAGTATTAAGACACAGGAAACTTTCACTAGAAACAATGACGAGAGTAGTGGATTGATATGTGATGTCGGTTCTCTAAGCTATCGGCACTCCTTAACAACCACTGACAAGGTGCTGTGGTTAATTTTTCTATAATCCTTTCGCACCAAGCAAGGCAGTACTGCCACTGGTGGCTACGTAAGAAGAGAGTAAAAGATTAAATAAGAGAAGAGAGAGGAGAAAGACGAACCGGTTACAGGGGCTGTCAGAGAATAGTTAAGAGCATGATGAGAATGCTAGTGTGAAGGTATTTGAGTGAAAGTAGATTGAAAAGGAAGAAGAACAAGATACAGTGGGTGTTAGGGAAAGGATAAGAGAAAGATTAGAGTTAAGGGGATAAGAGATGGCAAATGACGTCTCATATATAATCTTTCGATTGTTCTTATTTTTTTTTGTTTTGGTTTTGTTTTCACGGAATAAATTATCCAGGAAATGGCCAAAAGTTTTACAAATCTAATCCCTTGAAATATAATAGCGTCATCCACATGTAAAAATGGCTAAAAAATAATGAAAACATTATGAACACAACCAGAATAGGCTGACCGTTTTTTAAATAAACTTTCCTATAACTCTACATACATACATAAATAAAACAATCCATCCATGATAATTGCTAAAAGTTTAACCGCAAGCGCTTAAATATATAAAGATTTTGGACAAAATGTGTAAAAAACATCAAACATTAAGTGCTATTATTAACAATATAGTGCGCATATTTATTGCCAAGTGAATAATTGTAAATGAAAATAGAATGGTTCTTTTGTTTATACTGCATAATAAAATGTACATCAAATGAATTTATAAATATTTAATAATTAACTATATTACAGTTTCATCAATGAAAGAATGAAGAAAATTTAGGATGATTCGGACGAGTTCAGCTTGGCTTCCTTGCCTTGTAAAACTTTGCAAAGTAATAATAACACAAGAACCATTCTATTTTCATTTGACAATGAATATGAAAAATAGTATGAAATACATCATTTCTTTTAAAATACTTGGTCATCTTCAGGTTCCTTTGAGTTACAACTAAGATCATGCTCAACGTCTATTGTGCTAGAATTAAACTCTTTTTCAGCAGCCTCGAATTAGAGCGAAGTTTATCTTCAGCATTCACTGAGTTAGAACAAAATCATCATCAGATTTTCTTTGAGTTACAACTAAGTTCATTCTCAATATCTTTTTGTGCTAGAATAAAGGCCTTCTTCAGTACCCTCAAATTAGAACGAAGTTCTTTTTCAGAATTCAGTGAATTAGAACTAAGGTCATTCTCATCATCATAAGGTCATCTTCAACATTCTCCAAGTTAGAACTAAGGTCATTCTCATCATCATAAGATCATCTTCAACATTCTCCAAGTTAGAACTAAGGTCATTCTCATCATCATAAGATCATCTTCAACATTCTCCAAGTTAGAACTAAGGTCATCTTTAACAACTGTTTGCATTTATTTAAGATTTCTCTTCGAAATAGAATCTGTAATTTCCTATTCGTAGGACTTTGCATTTTTCCAGGACCTAATAATATTTTCATAACCAATCTGATATAAATCCTTGTTTCCAATATTCTTCATTCGATCACGAATAATAGGAAGTTATTTAATGGAAACCAAATAAAAATTTAAAAAAACAATAATAAAATTAAATTATCTATTATCTTAATTTATTTCATTTTCTTTTTGTTTATATTATATGTTTGGTCATTTGTATAAACTAAAATTAATTCCACTTTGAGTCATGAAAAGAATTAATTCATAATTAACTTTTTCCCCTGGGGAAGTTAAAGGAAAACTAAAGTTGATCGCTATTGTTGCTGTTATCAGAGTTCACGGTAGCACACGTCTTCAATGTCATTGATAATGAAATATCTTAAAATGCTTATCAAAGCGATTAAAGCAAAAACAGTCGAGATTTTTTCCTTCTTCTACTAACATTTGTCAACACATTCTTAGACAACCTAATTTTCTGAAAAATTATTCTGTTTGAAATTCGATTATTTGATTATGCAAGTTGTATAGCTACACGTAGACATATCTAGAAAACCACATTTCGTGAAGTATGTCTTACATCTTGTAACTAGTTTGCAATCTGTTCGTCTAAGATTAAAACTTTTTATCTGCTGCTAGGAAGGTCGGTTCACTGTGTAGAGCCAGGAAGTATTTTCCGTCTGAATCCATCCTGCACATATATCAATCTACCATCCGCCCTTGCCTCACATCTAGTCGAGCGTTCCTGCTACCTATCTCGGAATTCTTGACAAAATCTAACCGAGAATCTACAATGTGATCGATCCTGACCTGATAGCGCAGTCCAGTCACTTGCTTACCGACATAATGTGGCTTCCATCTGTATCTTTTACAAATATATGCACGGCTCCTGCTCCGACGAGCCTGGCTCCTTGGTACCCTCTCTGCATGAATTTACTCGAGCTACTAGACTAGCAACTAGGTCCCACTATTTTACAGTGTAACCAATAAAATGTAACCGCAACTTCTACTCCCTTAGTTTATTTTCTCGCACGTCCCGCCTGTGGAATTCCCGTCATATACTTGCTTCCCTGACAACTACAATCTCCAAGAATTTAAATGTAAGGTCAGTTGCGATTTTCGATCTCTCTGACTCGCATCCTTTCCCTCATTTTCGTTTCTCTGTCCTCTCTACTTTTATCAGCACTTTTCACAACAGTGTTCTCATCCTTCTCTCACTCATTCTCTGACAACTTTTAAAACTTGTTCCTCTTTCTCATCACTCTCATTTTATGTAATCCCCTGAGCACCAGTGGCATTACTGCCTTGCTTGGGGTGAAGTGATTATAAAAAAAGAATACCACGAAGCAGAGGTAAATCAATGACTGTTAAGAATGAACATTGATTCTCGAAATATAAAACCAGACCGAGGAATCCTTCCATTTAAACGCTGTCATTTTTAAAAAAATAATCTACTTAGTTGTAGTTCTAACAGAGGACGGAAAGTGCGACACTAAAATCGTATTTGGATGACTGAGAAAGCATTTCAAAAGCTGAGTAGAGTATTGGGAGACAAAAAAGTTTTGTTAGAAACAAAAATAAATATTACTGAAAGTGATATCTATCTCACTATATGTCAGCAAATGCTGGACAATCTAATCAAAGATAATAGGGAAACTGGAAGCAACAGAAATGTGGTTCTACCGAAAGATGCTCAGGATAACATGGACCAAACATGTTAGAAACGACAAGGTTTGCTGAGAATGGAAACGAAAAGGAAACTTGTTTCACACCAGGAAGAGACAGCTGAAGTTTCTGGGACACATAATAATTTTTAGTACTATCACTCAATATACATATATATATATACACTAGCAGCCATAATTATTAGTCCCTCACCTAGTGTTTGCAAGAATTATGTATTTCATACTATTTTTAGTATTCATTGCCAATAAATATTTGTAAATGAAAATAGAATTGTTCTTTTGTTAATACTGCACAATAACATGTACATCAAATGAATTTATAAATATTTAATAATTACCTATATTTCATCATCAATGAAACCATGAAGAAAATTTAGGATGATTCGGACGAGTTCATCTTTGCTTCCTTGGAAAATCTACATTTTTTGAAGAAAATTTCAAAGGCAACAAGGATATGTTGCAAAATAGTTAAATAAAGAAAGTCAAGCAAATTTGCACAGTGAAACCCATGTAGATCCAGAAAGAATAGTTGAGGAATCACGGCTTATATTTGAATATATACTCTTATTTATTTACACTTGCATTTGAACTTGAATTTGTGGCGGCAATCACCGAGTGTGGGTTGAACCTGTATCTACTTTAGAAGACATTTCATGGGACTTTACGGGAAATCGGGGAGACAAGTTCGAATTACAGTTGAATTCTTTGCATTCACCTACGCGAAAATACTTTTGAGAAAAGGTATTAATGCCTCACTTTCCTGCAGTTATGGGTTAAATAACAAGACGGATCGGGTTCTGTAGGCTAGGCTGACAACTAATCTACCGCAGAATGTAATGGCAACCTACTGCGGGATAATCTTCTGCCCAGTCAGTTATGTCTCTAAAGAGACATGTACGCCCACGCGTGTATCACGTATGGCACTTAACTGATTGACTAATGTAACGTGGAGTTTTTTCGGCAATAAGTTGCTACTTTTTACAGAAGTAGACTGGTTGCCAGACAGAGAAAGTGAATTTTTATTAATTCGACTAGAATTCGAACTCAGTTCTCTGGTTCCTACATCTGAGCTGCTATCCATTACTCCATCGTGCCTCCTATGATTTGTTCTCTAAACAAACGGGAAATATAAGTCAAATATATTATATATATATATATATATATATATATATATATATATATATATATATATATATATATATATATATATATATATCATCCTGTTACTCTGACAGAGGAAACAACTAATAATTCTCTCAAATATTTAGTCGTTATTTTTTACGACAGACGTATACTCGTAATATAATGACGTTTTAATAAGTCAGATGCAGTTTATCACACACTATATCGATATCCATAGAAAATTGTTGTAAATTAATTAAGATATACTTTCTCATACTCTCTTCTTTGTTTCTGTTTACGCCAAAGCTACTTTACGTCATTGCTAATTTGTTTGAATGATTCGTGATAATAGGTGATGTTAAATTTGATATTTGGAAAAGATAACAAAATTCATTACTTGTGATTTATTTTCCCTTTCTTGTCATCTGTTGCTTTTGTTTTAATATCACTGATATCGCCTGATATATATATATATTATTAATAAATATTCATTTTCTTCGACAGTTGTATCATACAAATTCAATTAATTATGTGTTTATTGAAAACTGACCCCTATTATTATTAATTATATTTGGCATCGTAGGAAGATTCTTAGTACTATCACTCAATATATATATATATAACCAGCCATAATTATTTGGGCACAACGGTGTTTTAAAAAAATTATGTATTTATACGATTTTTCAGTATTTATTGTCAAGTGAATTATTGTATATATATATATATATATATATATATATATATATATATATATATATATATATATATATATATATGTAGACTTACATGTCATCTTTCTGATCAGAATACTATTAAACAACATTTCTGTGAAAAACATAAACATGTAGGTAATATCAGACAGACTTTGGTCAATAATATGGTGATCCTTACCTCATACACACAGTAAGAGGAACCTGCAGATATTGGAGGCCATGTGCATCAAATCTGAACAACCAACACTCAATAAAATCACATTTTAATCCGAATATAGCATATTACATTGCATTTGACTACATGGTTTTGTTGTCATTTCGCGCTGTCACGCGGTGTGATGTCATAAAACCGCATTGCAAATTTGAGAACTGCGTTTATTTTTTTTTTTTTGGTAACCATTGCGGTTGCCAAGCGGAGTTTTTTGTTAACACAAAATAAAATCGTCGGTGATGGTGGAGGTTATTATATTTCAGTTTAAATAACCTCTCTGAAGATGGCTGATGTGAGCCGAAAGCTTAGAAGCAAATTAATAAATAATTATCCAAATGTTGGAGAAATTTTGTCTTTATTTTCAACTGAAATTAAAGCCAAAATACGATGTTTAGAACGGCTCATGATTAAACATAATAGACATTGATTGTCTGTTATATTTAACAGTATATGTTTAGATAATATATATATATATATATATATATATATATATATATATATATATATATTCTAAACATATACTCTTAAATATAAGAGGTAATCAATGTCTATTATGTTTAATCATGAGCCGTTCTAAACATCGTATTTTGGCTTTAATTTCAGATGAAAATAAAGACAAAAATTCTCCAACATTTGGATAACTTTTTATTAAGTTGGTTCTAAGCTTTCAGCTCACAGGAGCCATCTTCAGTGAGGTTACAAGGACGTTAACATAAAAACATCCACCATCATCGAGGATTTTATCTTGTGTTGACATAAAACTTTGCTAAGCAACGATAACAGTTACAAAAAATAGCAAATGCAGTTCGTAAATTTGTAAAGCGGTTCTATGACGTCACACCACGTGAGAGCTCAAAATGATAACAGAACCATATATTTAAATGCAAGGTAATGTGTTATGATCAGATTTAAACGAGATTTTATTAACTGTGTGTTGTTTGGATTTAATGTAGATGGCCTCCAATTATGAGGTCACACCTCTCAAGTTAAGTCTGTAATTCATATTGCTCTAGATAATATTCAATGACCTCTCCAATTTTATCAAATTTAATATTTTCTATAAATAAGATTATTTTTTTTATTATCCTCTCCATTTTGAGGCGTTACGTTAAATATTACTTTATCAGACGAATGGAAGAATTAAACTTTACTTTTTACACTTAGTCATAATATATGCATTATATATAGATATATATGCATCATTTTATATATATATATATATATATATATATAGAGAGAGAGAGAGAGAGAGAGAGAGTGAGAGAAAGAGAGAGACAGACAGACAGACAGACTTAAACAAAATGGACGTCATATCTTAGGTACCTTTTAGCCAACACTTTTTCAGAGGTATACTTTGGCAAAATTAGCAGTCAGGCACACAATTACTATAACGATTGAGGAGGGAATGTTGGAATATATATATATATATATATATATATATATATATAGTCATCCGCAGAAAGATCTGTTTCGCTGTATCACAGCTCATCAGTACGGTTAGATTCCGATTGTTTTTTAACCCAGGATTGAAACCCGAATTGGCGTCAGTCGGCGATTCTCCCTCTGAGCTATGAGCGCTCGGTAGAAGAAGACAGACTTTTTAGCGTGTATATTATAATTATACACGCCCAATAGCTGAGAGTGTTCTAATTCATTGCTGAATGAACGATGCGCATATGCTAAAGTAGCTACTGTTTTTCAAAGTCTACCATTCTTCCAGAGTGCTCAATCAGAGTGTGAGAGCGTATATATATATATATATATATATATATATATATATATATATATACACTATAGTTAAAGGGTCTATAAAAATACTTTTACAAACTATGTCTTCGGATTCCTGACACCAAGACAAGAAAAAATATTCATATTATCATTTGTCCAAAAAATCATTACTGTTTAAAATGTTTACCACTTGTTTCTACACACGCATTCACCAGTCGGATCATTGACTGTCGGACCTTTCTAACTACTCAACACGGAGGCCTTCATAATACGTTAATGAAGTGTCTTTGATTTGTTAATGTTTCCTGCATAAACACATTTTTAGGTGTTCCCACAGATAGAAATCCAAAGGCTTGAAGTCGGGTGAACGTGCAACCCAGGATAGCGTTCGCCCTTACCTATCCCTTTTACATGGTAAGTGTCACTTAGTTCGTCGCAAACATTGTGAATAAAATGTGTCTGAGCCCTACATGCGTCTTCGTATAAGCAGGAGTACCAGATCTGGAAAAGTTTTCGAAATAATATCCTTCTGTTAAGACGAGCTGAGATAACATATGGATCTACTAGAGATTTATCTCCAAGTTCAACCTACACGTTAATGATAAACTGATGGAGGTAACTAGTCTGCATAGTACCATGGCAATTCCGATCCACCCACAAATATTTAGTGTGTAGATTTGTTATTCCAAATACTACTTCACCCCTAAATATGACTGAAGAGACAAACAACGGATTGAGAGTTTATGCTATAAACTATCGGCAATATTTTCCCGTGGTGAAGGGTAAAAGTACGAAAGATACGCGTACAGGAGCTGCTCTTGAAATACCTTCTATGTGGTACTATAAAATGCCAGGGCGTCTTGATGTGTGCTGATACTTGAATCATCGCCGACACTCTTTAAAATGTGTTCTTCGTTGTCAGGCATACGATCGGGTTTTGGTCTTCCTTGATCCATAGTTTCTGGTTTCACGGACCCTGTGTCAGTAACAATAGAATAAGCATACACTACCGGCTATAATAATTATGGCACCCCAGTTTTTTAAAAACATGATGTATTTCATACTATTTTTTTTAGTATTTATTGCCAAGTGAATAATTGTAAATGAAAATAGAATCTTTCTTTTGTTAATAATGTAGAATAACATGTGCATCAAATCAATTTATAAATATCTAATAATTAACTATATTGCAGTTTCATCAATGAAAGAATGAAGAAAATTTTGGGTGATTCGGACAAGTTCATCTTTGCTTCTTTCCCTTGTAAAATCTTTCAAAATAATAATAAAAGGGCCATTCTATTTTCATTTAGAATTATCCACTTGGCAATAAATAATAAAAATAGTAAGAAATACATCATTTTTTGAAAAAAAACAGGGGTTGCCTAATAATTATGACCGCTAGTGTACATTATTTTGTCTTTTACTCTTTCATCAGGGTTTTGGCAGATTTACTTACAATAAGCATAAAATATTGTTGAAATAAATAAAATGAGATATTATTCCATGAAAATATATGGCAGCATGCCTGGATAAGACACTTGAGCGGTTGTCAAAAACAGAATAATCAATTTTTTCCATTTTAAAACAATTTTTACTGGTTTTTTCTACCATATTTTGTGCGTTACAATTTTGTGACAAATGTGTGCGAGCCCAGATGTGTGACCGCTTAGGAATATCATTGGATGTCCGTGTGCTTTAATGGACAATCCCTTGGAAATGTTAATCGAAAATCTGAGTTCTTAGAAACTAAAAATATTTTCTGGCTTCAAATAACGTGCAAAGGATTGAGAAGCAGTAGGAAACGAATCGATCAATTATTCAATCGACATTTACTTAAAATGTTATGCAATATTTTCGGTATGGGTGCGCATAACAAATTATGATTTTTGCTAAGACGTTGGCCCCGAAGTTTACCTTCTGTCCTGTACTTACTTACTATGTTTTCAATATTTCTCCCTGTTTCAATTTCCAGTACATTTAATTGATTCCTTTGAACTATAATAATTCGATGCGGTATCGATTTTACAACTAATGGGAAGATATACATTGGGACACTAAGCTATATCAGTGAGTTTCAACCGTTTTACCCAAAGCTAAATTATTCTTTATTCATTTTTTAGGAGAAGGTCCATAACCATTCGATAAAGGAAAAATATATTTATTTTTTTACTAATAGCTAAGTTTAGGAATTGTATTGTAGGAATGGGTTCCAGTTATGGGTTAAATAACAGGAAATATTGGGTTCTATAGCCTTGGTCGGCAACCAGCCTACCTCAGAAAGCAATGGCAAACTACTGCGGGATAATCTTCTGCCCAGTCAGTCATATCTCTTTCCAGACATGATCGCTCAAGCGTGTATCACTTATGGTACTTAACTCACTGATTGTAGGAAAATATTTTTTAATATTTTGTATTAATTAATTCATATTAATATAATATTATTTTATTAGTATTTAAAGTTATTAATATTATTATTTATTAATAAACTATTAATATTATTATCTATCAATAAATTAAAGTAATTTATATAATAAATTTTATATTATAAAATTTGCCTTTATATATATATCCCTTCATTTATAATGCCTTCTCAGTTTTTAATCAACTTTTCCAAGCAAATACTCCGTTGACTCTATAAGTCCGGGTCAGGCCTCTGTCGATTTTTCCCAAACAAGGCTCTATCCTTCGGCGGAGCTCCGCCTGAGACCCCCTGCCGGTAGACAGAGAGGAAGACACTCAGCAATGTTTAACTTACTACATTTGTTCTATGCTAGTTTTTAGTTGTTTCTCTGTCTTTATCATTTTAATATGGCGAAGATTTATATAGAAATTATAGTTCTAACAACTGTCCTGAAGCTAAATTACTAAACTACTATGTAAGTACCCTTGAGAAAGGTCTAATCAGTCTCTTCCTTCCAGTTATGGATTAAATAACAGGAGAGATTGGGTTCTATAACCTTGGCTTGCAATCAGTCTACCGCAGAAAGCAATAGCAATCTACTGCAGGATAATTTTCTACCCAACCCAGTCAGTTACGTTTCTTTCGAGACATGACCACCCAAGCGTGTTTCACATACTGACTATGTAAGTTGCTATTTCTTTTGTGTGTGGACACTCAGTAATGTTATATCGACTCACCACCGGATCTATATAGACCCCGGGTGAGAACTTCCAGTTATAACGACTAAAGAGCTATCCAAATCTTCCTGATATTTGTAGCTGTTCGGTCTTGCATGCAAATACACCTTTCTCAGTCAGTTAAATTTCATACCTTATACACGCTTGGGTGATCAATCCCGAAAGAAACATGACTGACTGGGCACTGAATTATCCCGCTGTAGGTTGCCACTAATTCTGCGGTAGATTGGTTGCCAGCCGAGGCTATATAACCCAATCTGACCTGTTATTTAACCCATAACTCGAGGGAAAAGTCGCCTTAATACCTTTCTCAAGGTTGTTTGCGCGTAAGTGAATGCAGGGAATTCAAGTGGAATTGGAACTCGGTTCCCCGATTTATCGTTCCGAGCCGATATCCACTGCACCCCCGACGCGCATTCTATTGTACCAAGTCCTATAAAATTTTCGATTGTGTTGATGGTGCCTGAATGAGGCGGAGATACATTTCGACTGAAGTCTCTTGAATGTTCTTCAAACCAATTCTCGATATCCTAGGCCTGATAAAACGATGCAGTCTAGTAAGTGTGCAGAAACCGCACAAACGTTGCATCGTAAAGGGCAAAGGTCAATTATCCGCCTAGATAAACAACAGGACACAACTTATTCTGCACTCCCCTAATAGTGAGGAGGTTATCTCCCAGGTCAACTCTGCGTTTGACTTCTCTGAAAGAACTCAGCGCAAAGTCTATTTCAGCTCCATGCAGCCCAGTCCATACGATATAATTGTATCGCGAAAATGTTAGTAGAATCTGTAGGTTTATACTAATTTTCTTGTGAGTAACATTGACATGCCTAATTAAATTTGACGCAGACAATTTTACATTCATTTCAACAGGGAGAATTCTTAAAAGCTTTTAACAGATGCTCACATTCTAAATACAAATTAATTTTTTTTTTCACTGTTTTTTGTTTCTTACATCTCCCGTGCATATTAAAAAATCATACACTAACTTATACCCGCACACCTAATATTATTTAACTGGTTAAAACTATATGAATAAGTAAATAGGCTCAATATAAATATCTTCGCAAATTGATGGTTGCAGGCTATGAAATAAATAGTGAAAATGTGAATTCATTTTAATGGATACATCGATATGGGGACGCAAATTATATTCACAGATTGAAAGTATAAGAACAATGCTATTAATGATAATATATAAGGATATAAAATAAATATATGAAGACAATAAGAATGAAGATTAAAAGTGTTACACATAAATAACGAATGATTTACGAACTGATGATGAATATGAAGGCAAGTAAATAAAATAATCATAACAAATACAAGTAACAGCAAGTAAACGGCAAAAATTGCATGAATTATCGGAATGGAAAGACTCCATAAGAATCCCAAAGACCGTTGTGTATATATTTGTATATATACGGTTGTAACACTAAAAGCTTACAGCGTGAGTAATCCCCAAAATGGAGATTGGGAATAATAGTATATCCCCAAGTACAAGACTCGCACGCTGCGTGAACTATATACACAGCTAGTAAACTCCTAGTCAGTACAATCACTCTATTTTTATCTGCCTCTCTCTTAGGCAGAATGCGACACAATGCTATTTTAAAGTGAGGTTACTGAGTCCTTCAGCTCGGTCAAAAATATCCCGTTGACTCTATAAGTCCGGGTAAGGCCTCTGTCGATTTTTCCCAAACGAGGCTCTATCCTTCGGTGAAGCCCCGTCTGGGACCCGCTGCCGGTAGACAGAGAGGAAGACAGATTGCTAGTTAGTATATATATTTATTATTGTAAAAATAAAATAAATGTGGTATATGGTCGAATGGGGAGTGGATTGAGGTTGGTTTTCACTGTCTATCCAATACCAACACTGACTCGAGATAAAAGGTGGGACCAAAAACAAATTGGGGAGGTTGGGAATCTCGACGTGGATCATAACAAAAAAAGGAAAGTCAGGAACAGTCTACGAACAACATTTACTAACGTGAACTAGGTGCTCAAAAGTGCAGTAAATCGGCCCGTTTCGTAATAATGGACTTAAAAAGAAAATCAAGACTGGTCCTATCCACGCGAACCAGATCTCATATAGATACCCACCTTTCCCTGAAATCTGTCGATATCAAACGCTTTCTATTAGATCTGATCTTCATCTTGGACTGATGCTCAAAGAATCTAATCAGATGGTAATAAGAATAACGTTCATGTCGCAAGACTCACTTCATCCACGACGTTCAAATCTGACTTCGGCCAGCAACGTCAGAAACACCATTCGTTTCAGCCCAGAATACGGGGCGACACATTATCACACACGCACGCGAGATCGATGGACACGAGCTGATCGAAAGCAATACAAGTAGTCAGTTCGCCGACACGGTTCCACAAAGGGCACCTGAGAAAAATGTTAGAAGGCACGCTCGGCAGTCTCTTCTAAATTAAGGTCACACTGATGACAGTCCCGTCCCAACGAGAAGGTCATGTCATTGAGTAATAGTGTATTTTGTAGGCAAAAACTCAGGGTTACTGAGATAATTCGGAAATAATTCGGAGCTGGTGTCCAAGACCAAAATAAGTACGACTCGGCCGCCGACAACCCGAGCCTATCACGTAGATGTTTCTTCGTCGCGACCCCTTCTACTAATACACAATACATGTGCCACCGAGGCCAAGAAAGGACAATAACCCGCGAGACTTCTCGACACGAGAATAAAAATCTTAACTGATTCCGGAGCTTACGTTGGCGCTCAGCCTCCCAAACGGGAGGTGTGATAGTAGTGTTAGAAAAAGCGTCCCTAACACTCCTCTTCAAAATCGAATTCCCCGTCAACTTGCGGCATGAGAAAATCAACCTCAAAACGTGTGGATGAAATACCACATGTGGCATCCTAGCCCCACCTGACATGGATGTTTGGTGCAGATATCACTGTTGAACTAATGTTTGTGTTCATCCCCACAAGAGGGTAGATAACAAAGGCTCGATCGCTTTTCGTACGGTCATCACAAAGAGGGAGTACCGACAACCGGTAAAGGATGAGGGAAAAGGCGTATGTAGTACTTCCCTCAGCCCTGCCATTCACAGACAACCGCCGTCGAAACCAAGTCTTGATGAGGCTCCGACCTTCGCTAGTACCTCTGATTAATTCTTCTACAGTTGGATGTCCGGACCGAACGATACTCCAAGAATGGGAATAGGTCCATCAGTCCAACTGAAGAGCCGCGGAAACGCGACCCCCTTCCAGGCGCCTAAGCGCAAGTCGGGAGAGTTGCT
This sequence comes from Ascarosepion bandense, assembly GCA_037127315.1. Taxonomy (NCBI): domain Eukaryota; kingdom Metazoa; phylum Mollusca; class Cephalopoda; order Sepiida; family Sepiidae; genus Ascarosepion; species Ascarosepion bandense. The sequence continues at coordinate 827,119 of JBBBDQ010000209.1, read as the reverse complement.
GCGATTAATTTTGGCTCCCGTCACCTACTCGTACCGCTCAAACGCCTTTATGTACCAACTCAATGTCACCACGGAACGATACGAAAATGGATACGTCATCGGCGTACGCAGAAACTCTGTCTCGAGCCCCACCAGAAACAGCGATTCTGTGTAAAGTTGGTCTGCACGCCCTGTCTCTTAGCTGGCAAAGAAGGGGCTCCAAGCCTAAAGTGTAAAGTAGGGGCGACAATAGACAACTCTGACGAAACGATCGAGACAACGCAAAAGCGCCCAATCGCTTTTCGTTTACCAGTACCACAGCACTGGAAGAGCGATACAGCAGGCTGATCCACATGCAGAACTCGCGTTTGAAACCGGTGACCTCCAGGACAGCAGCCAAATTCCGATGGTCGAATCTTTAAAATGCCTTAGACTGATTTAAATTGATCAGCGAGGCCTTCTCGTCTTTTACAATGTTGAAAAAATGTGTAGACTGTTCCAGGAAGAAAATTTAGCTTTTATGTTATTCCCAAACGAAAATGAATTATTGAATGAAAGAACGGAAATTATGACTAAGTTTAACCATACCAAAAAATACCTATTAGGATCATACAACCATGGATGAAAACGTTATAACTTATTCTGATTTTGAAAATTGCGCCTTCAAAAGCATACCCATTCAGTGAGCGTTCTTAAAAAATGGTAAAATCAGTAACTGAAAATCGTCTGAAGAAACCAGAGGGTAGAAACCTAAGTTACGTAATATAACTCGTTTATAAATGAAAAATATCCAAAAAGTTCTACAATATAATTGTAATGAACACTTTCTAGTACAACTGTGGACCGATCTAATTTAATTATGAGCAAAAACTATATAATTAAACAATTAACTAGCTCTTAACTTACAAGTGAGTACTTTTATTTCTCATATAATTTAGCGATAAACGATACAGAATTTACCGAACGCACGGAAAAAAAACAACAACAATGCAAGCATTCAAAATATCACACACACTGAAAAGTATACAAGTACTGTTGTGATTTCTTGTTTTAGAAACCATACAAAATAATAGTAACAAAAACAGATATGGAGAGATAAGATGTAAGTTATATTGAACAAAATATATACAACCTGAAACACGGATTAATAAATTCAGGAATACTAGGAATACTGTTAGTAGGAAATCAATATTTACAATCTGATAAGAAAGACGAAAGTCTGGGTAATAAGTCTATATTCTTACTGACCAACTAAGCGGCGGTTCAAACTGCTTAACTCTATCTAACACTCACTATGATAATCACTTCCGTACTCGGTAGGCAGGATCATATGTACACCTTAGACGTGTGCATTTATTGTGCAATAAAGGGACGGTCCCCAACAAGTACCAAACCGGAAAGAATATATGCTGCATTTATTACCAAAAACTGAGCAGTTTCTTGCCAAGATATGATGGAAAGCATAATTTTTCCTAAAAATACGCAGGAGGAAAAAAATTGAGTAATTTAATTTTAAAAGCAGGAGTTATCCCCCTTGAATTGAGTTGAAAAAACAGATAATTTCCATATTAGACCAAGTAAAATTTTAAAAATCAACAACTTCGAAAAATTATTAAATACTGAAGAAAAAAAAGATTTTTCAAGTACAAAAGTCCTTATTAAAGGATTGTTATAAAATAAACCCAAAGAAATACGAAAAAAAGATAAGAAAATCACCCTATCTTACAAACAAAGTCCCGGATTCCTATTTTGAAAATATCAAAAAAGAAGCTAAATTTATTACAGAAAAATTGAATTTATCCCAAAAATACAAATTTTAACCGGCAGATAAGCTTTACTAAAAATCAAAGACCACAAAGAAGATTTTTCGAACAACCCCTCAGACCGGCTTATAAACCCAACAAAAAATGAAGTGGGTAAAATAAGCCATCAAATATTAAAAAAAAATTGTGACTTACTAAGAATTGATACTCAATCTAATCAGTAGAAGAACACAAGTGGATACATTTCCTGGTTCCAAAAAATCCGAAACAAAAACAAATATACGTTTATTAAATATGACATAAAATAGTTTCACCCATCAATTTCTGAAAAAAGTTTTGATGAAAGCGTTTCATTTCCCTATAAGATACATCAACATACCATCTGAACATATTGATATAATCCTTTATTGCCTCAAATACATACTTTTTCACTGTGGTAAAGCATGGATTAAAAAAACAAATAACGTCACCTTTGATGTACTACAGGGATTTTATGACGGAGTGAAAACTTCAAAATTGATGGGTATGTACATTTTAGATAAAATCAACGAAATAATCCACAGAGACAATCATGGATTATACAGAGATGACGGATTATACGGAGATGACGGATTAATGATAGCACCGGACAACAAAAGAGAAAATGATAAAATAAGGAAAGCACTTTACAAAATCTTCAAATAACTAGGTTTTGAGATTATAGTCGAAACAAATAGGAAAGTAGTCCAATGTTCAGATGTTGAATTAAATTTACAACTGACACTGTTTCTGCATATAAGAAAGCAAGCACCAATTCTGCATATAAGAAAGCAAGCACCAATTCTGCATATAAGAAAGCAAGCACCAATTCTGCATATAAGAAAGCAAGCACCAATACTGCATATAAGAAAGCAAGCACCAATTCTGCATATAAGAAAGCAAGCACCAATTCTGCATATAAGAAAGCAAGCACCAATTCTGCATATAAGAAAGCAAGCACCAATTCTGCATATAAGAAAGCAAGCACCAATACTGCATATAAGAAAGCAAGCACCAATTCTGCATATAAGAAAGCAAGCACCAATTCTGCATATAAGAAAGCAAGCACCAATACTGCATATAAGAAAGCAAGCACCAATTCTGCATATAAGAAAGCAAGCACCAATTCTGCATATAAGAAAGCAAGCACCAGTTCTGCATATAAGAAAGCAAGCACCAATTCTGCATATAAGAAAGCAAGCACCAATACTGCATATAAGAAAGCAAGCACCAATACTGCATATAAGAAAGCAAGCACCAATTCTGCATATAAGAAAGCAAGCACCAATTCTGCATATAAGAAAGCAAGCACCAATACTGCATATAAGAAAGCAAGCACCAATTCTGCATATAAGAAAGCAAGCACCAATTCTGCATATAAGAAAGCAAGCACCAGTTCTGCATATAAGAAAGCAAGCACCAATTCTGCATATAAGAAAGCAAGCACCAATTCAAAGTACATAATCACAAGATCTAACCAACCCAAAAGCATAATACAAACACATTCACAAAGGAATAGAATATAGACTATCAAAGATTTGTTAACCAAAACAATATTTGATAAAAAGAAAAAAGAAACTATGAAAATGCACAAAGAAAATCTGGCCATAAGAAAATGTTAGAAAACAATATCCAATCAAATAGACCAATAAAAAACACTGACAGAAAACGAAACATTATCTGGTTCAATTAATCATTTAACTTAGAATTAAACACCAAAATAGGACAATATTTTTTAAACTGATCAATAAGCAATTTCTAAAAAGCTCAGAACGAAACAAAATTTCAATAAAAATACAGAGTTGTACTTGTACTACTAATTTAGAAAATTTCATAAAGAAACAACCCCAGAAACTTAAATAGCAACGTATAAAACAAGATCTTTAATAAGGAATGTAATTGCAGGGACAAAAATAAATGCCCACTTTAAAGACTTTATAATACAAAAAAAAGTCATTTAAAAAGCAAAAGTCAGTCAGTCAGTTAAGTGCTATACGTGAAGCACGCTTGGGCGATCATGTCTCGAAAGAGACATGATGACTGGGCAGAAGATTATCCCGCAGTAGGTTGCCATTGCTTTCTGCGGTAGACTGGTTGCCGACCAAGGCTATAGAACCCAATTTGTCCTGTAATTTAACCCATAACTGGAATGAAGAGACGGATTAATTCCTTTCCCCAGGGTATTTGCGCGTAAGTGAATGCAATGAATTCAACTGGAATTTGAACTCGGCTCCCCGATTTCTTGTTCCGAGCCAATATCCATGGCGACACAACGCACATCCTCACAAAGCAAAAGTACATGACTTAAATGATCGAAACAAAAAATATTTTGGATGAACCAAAGATACGTTTAAGAGTAAATGACCAAACCTTACAACGGTGGCAAAATAAGACTGCTACGAAGAAAAGTTAGCTATTATGTTATTCCCAAACAAAAATGAATTACTGAATGAAAGAAAAGAAATTATAACTAAGTGTAACCCTTCCAAAAAATAACAATTATCATAATACAACCATGGATTAAAACGTTATAACTCCTTCTAATTTTGAAAATTGCGCATTCAAAAAAAATCGCCGTTAGGTGAGCGTTCCTAGTTTAATCGCATGAAGAACCAAGATGATAAAACCTGGGTTGCATTATATAACTCGTTTACAAATGAAAAATAACCAAAATAACTACAATATAATTGTATTGAACACTTTTGAATACAATTCTGTACTGGTCTAAATTAATTATGTTTAAAACTATGTGAATAAATAATTATCGCTCATTCAGTAATGAATTACAGCGCTCTGGCTATTGGGCGTGTATAATGACAATATACATGCTAAAAAGCCTGCCTTCTTCTACCGAGCGCCCATAGCCCAGAGGTAGAATCGCCGACTAACGCCATTTCGGTCGGGTTTCAATCCTGGGTTAAAATGCAAGCGTAGTCTAACCGTACTGATGAGCCGCGAAACAGATCTGTCTGCGGATGTCTATATATATATATATATTGTCATCCGCAGACAGATCTGTTTCGCCGTATCACCGCTCATCAGTACGGTTAGATTCCGATTGCTTTTTTTTTACCCAGGATTGAAACCCGACCGAAATGGCGCCAGTCGGCGACTCTACCCCTGGGCGTTCGTTGGAAGTAGGCAGACTTTTAACGCATATCATTATACGCGCCCAACATCTAGGTCGCTCTAATTCATTTCACTGAATCAGCGATGCGTACATGCCAGAGTAGCTACTGTTTATTTTTCCAGAGTGCTCAATCAGGGTGTGAGAGCGTAATTATTGTCATCCACAGACAGATCTGTTTCGCCGTATCACAGCTCATCAGTACGGATAGACTCCGATTGTTTTTTTACCCAGGATTGAAACCCGATCGAAATATATATATATATATATATATATATATATGTGTGTGGGTGGGGGTGGCAACAGTGGCTATTGAGTAATGCTGTTTTTTCTTATTTATAACTTTTTTACTTCATTCGCTACATACATAGTTTACTTATAAAAAGAATTAACTCTTCTATTTTATCGCATGTCTTTCAAACATTTGACGAAAGCGTTTTCAAGAGAAGTTTAAAGTCTTTGCTTTTGTAAATCTCGTTGTAAATTGCGATCTGTCAACAATTACATTAGCTATCACTCCTGCTAACCTTTGTAAATCTGTTCTTTTATAGGCTTGTTTCCTTTTTTCCAAAAGAACCTATCCTCTTTCATTAAAGGGAAAAGCCGAGACTAGTCCCTTTGCTAACGAAGCTATTGATTTCTGTCTTGATAAAATTCGTTCTTTCATCCATAGACTACGGCGTATAAAGGTAAAGCGCTTAACTGGAAACTAAACGCTTATTTACTGAATAGCCTCTGAAGTTCGTTTAGTATCGTTTGAAATATTATTAAAAAAAAAGCAATAGAAACACAATTCTTCTTCTGTATACTATATATTCTTTTTGAAATTGTTGATCCTGTCTCACCAAAAAACTTTTATCCCTTGTTGCACTTAGCGACTTTCTAACTTTGTTAAGGCTTCCGCCTTCAACTCCATTCTGCCACCCATACACGCAGTCTCACCAGGTGAACGACTCTTTGCATCCCCTATTTCACTTACCCTCCATGTACCCTGTAAGGGTTAAGTTTTCTAATACATTCTTCTTCATTAATGTGTTTAAGGAATTTCGGCTGTTTCTGATTCTGAAATTTTTCTCTTTTTTGCCATTTTTTAACCTTTCTTCCATTCACTGAATTCTCAGTATCCTTCTGTAGAACCGCATTATTGTTTCCTTCAGTTTTCTACTCATTCGTTTGGGAGCTTGCTTCCCATACACTATCATATAAAAATATGGATGCTGTTTAGCAATCCAGCACTCTTTTCTTTGTTTGGAAAGCTTCTTTCACTAGTCCAATGCATGTCCGGATTTCACTGTTTTTTGCATTCTCTTTTGCATCAGATATTTAAAATTTCTTTACTTGACTGAGAGTAACAACTCCAATTTGTAAGTTGCATTATTTTGTTTCACTGATGGCCTACTTTCTGTCTTCTTGTAGTTAATGATTAGTCCCCTTTCCATGCTTTCTTTTACTATCCTGTCTAGGAGGGCTTTCAGTTTCCTTTCCATGTCAGCCATCAACGTAATGTCATATGTGTATCTTATACTGTTAAGATTATGACTAGCGATTATAAATCCTAGCAAGGTCTCTAGTTCCTTTCAGATGGCCTCTCTGTAAAGGTTGAATAAACCTTAATTGAGGACACTTCCGCGCTTCTTCTATTTCTGTGTTGCTACTCAATTAATAATCTATCCGTACGCAAGCGGTTTTCTCCCATTATAAGTCCTGGTTTATTCTAATATTTATTCCGAATAGATCTACTTTGCCTAACAGTTAAAACTGATCTTTGTTTTCATACCATGTTAAATTCTTTTGTGCAATATATAAAACGTAATCAATAGCTATATCTACTGCTAAGATGTTTGGTTCGCTGCGCCGATCCAAGACGTTTTTCTCGACAGAATTCATTTTGCCCGTTTATAAATCTACCATTCGTCCGTGCATTGAATACAGTTGGCATATCTGGTCTGGTGCTCCTGCTATTTATCTCGAGATTCTCGACAGAATCCAAAGAAGGATCTGCAATGTAATCGGTTCTAATTTGGCAGCTCACCTTCAGGCATTTTCTTGCAGATGAAATGACGATTCCCTCTATCTTTTCCGCAAGTATTTTCAAAGCTTCCACTCTGACAAACTTCATTCCCCGGTGCCCCGCCCTCATGAATTTACTAAGGCAACTAGATTAGCATTTAGGTCCCATCATTTTACCGTCAAAATGGGCAAATGTAACCTCCACTTCACTATCATTTACTTTTCTCGCACTTTCCGCCTAGAACTCTCTTCCCCATGTTTGCTTTCCTGATTGCTATAATCTCCAAAGGTTTAAGGTCAGTTGTCATCTTCTAACTCCGTGACTCCCAACCCTCTCCCTCCTTTTTTTTCAACACCCCCGTGCCGTTCGTTTCTTTCTTTTCTCTTCTTCTTTTCTCTCTGTAACACCTTGCACACTAACGGCAGTACCGCATTGCTTGGGGAGAAACGATTATAAAAAAAAAGTATCTATCTATCTATATATATATATATATACAAGGCAAGATGTTTGTGTATTTGTCTGTCTATTTGTCTGTCTGTCTGTCTGTCTGTCTGTCTGTCTGTATGTATGTATGTATGTATGTATGTATGTATGTATGTCCTTTATACAAATCCATAATTTTTATCAAATCCATATTTTTTATTCAATCCTCACCAAACTTCAGACAAATATTCTTTAGGCTTCCGGTCATGTCATGGGCTACTTATTTTTTCCAATTTCCCCCAAATATCGGAAATCGACACAGATCTGATCAAGATCATGATTTCAGCCCCTTTATCGTGATTCTTGCTGCAGAACTTGCTCTAATTTGGCAAAATTATAGTTTTTAGTCTCAAATATTAGTAGATCTTCTCAAACGACTCACTTTCCTTGATATCGAAAATCGACACACCCGATATTCTATGGAGTCTGTTCCAAAACTGATATTCAGCCATCAATATGGCTCATTCTCTCCAATTTTACTCCTGACAGGTACAATAAGTTTTCATGGGCTTACTTTGGTTAGTTTATCCTTGGATGACTTATTTGACTCCGATATTGGAAATCGATACCCCGATATCCTATCGGTTCTGATCAAAATCGGGTTTTCTGCCCTTTTATTTTGGTTTTTTTATCGCGTTTTACTCTAAACAAGTATAATTGTACTTCTTAGTCTCAGCCATGATACCATTTACTTAGAGGATTTATTTAGCCTTCAAAAGTCAGTTTGCGACGGAAAATTTATTTGACATCGATACCGGAAATTAAAATTTGACTTACATCCATTCAATTTTCTTATCGCGTTGATTGGAAACAACTCTTGCTTCTTAGTCTTTCGTGCCAACGTCCAAAGAGTCTGAGCTCCAGGACCATGGATTAGTTTGAAAGCTTTCATTACACCCGAGCAACGCTATTATTTAATCATAACTGAAGGGAATAGACGGATTAATACCTTTCCCAAGTTTATTTGTGCGTAAGTGAATGCAAAGAATTCAACTGGATTCGAACTTAGCTACCCGATTTCTCGTTCCGAGCCGGTATCCACTGCAACATAACGCACAGCCTGTAGCATACGTGCTCTAAACATTTAAGTTCATTATCAATCGCCATCTTCAGTATTCTTGAAATCTGTTGCTTTATTCTCCTCACAATAATTTTCACATTCTCTTTCACCTCAACTTGCGATATAAGGATATCAAATCTACGAGTGAAATTAAAAAATATATATTCTTGTACTATTTCAGGTTTAATACTGTTTTGCGCTCTATTCATCAGGATTTGTGTTAGTAGATTGTTCACGAACCTCATAAAAACAGAATTATAAATAAGATATTCTCGTCATAGGATGTGCGTTGTGGTACAGTGGATATTGGCTCGGAACGAGAAACCGGGGAGCCGAGTTCGAATTCCAGTTGAATCCATTGTATTCACTTACGCGCAAATACCCTTGTAAAAGGTATTAATCCGTCTCTTCCTTCCAGTTATGGGTTAAATAATAAGACAGATTGGGTTCTATAGCCTTGGTTGGCAACCAGTCTACCGCAGAAAGCAATGGCAACCTACTGCGGGATAATCTTCTGCCCAGTCAGTTATGTTTCTTTCGAGACATGATCGCCCTAGCGTGTATCACGTATGGCGCTTAACTGACTGATTTTCGTCATAGGAAGTGGTAATCGGAAAGAATATATTTTTTTTTAAATTGAGGATTTTTAAAAGTTGCAGGATTTAAAATTGCCATAATTAATCTAAATATATTTTATATATTATTTGAACTTGACAACCAGTCCCGGCATATTAATACCCTCGAGGACGTACATATAGATTACATGACTACTTCCATATCCTAGAAAATACTTTTACAATAATGATGTCTAATATCTCCTCCTGTTTCTTCCTATTTAAATTGTTATCACTTTGTATGCTGCTACGTTGAAACAAAAGGAAAAGATTCTAAGACACAGTGGTTTTAAGTACTTACAAAAATCACGTCGAAATCTGTGTAAAGATAGGATGCGATGTACAGTACTGTGCAAAAGTATTAGGACGAACTATTTTATTTTTATGAGGCATATTGACAGAAAATAAACAATTTAATTTAAGTAGTTTTATTTGACTTACTCAATTAATGCTTTAACAAGTAAAAACACTTGTTACAAAATAAATCTAATATTTAGTATAATAGCCTTTTGCTTTGATCACAGCCTTCATTCTGCCAGGTATTGACATCACAAGCTTCTTCAATGTACCTAATGGTATCTCCTGCCAAGCAGCTTGTATTTTTTTTCCAAAGTGTGTCTTGCGAAGCAACATTAGATTTATCAATTTTTTTTTATTCAAAATATCTCATAGATGTTCGATAGGATTGAGATCAGGTTTTGTGGGGAGGTCAATTCAAGTTCCGAAGCCTTCCTTCCTATTCCTTTTTAATTAATTCTAAGAAAGGTTTGAAGTATGTTTAGGGTCATTGTCTTGTTGATAAATAAAAGCCTTTATTCTGCTTCTTTGTGCAATTGTTAACTCTGCTACCTCTGGTATTGTGGGCTGCTTAAAAAATAAATGATTTGCCAAATTCTAAAATAAAGACCACTTGTTTGAACTCGTTTGCTCCTGGCTTCTTAGGTAGTGCTATGAAGATCGTCTTGCTGAGGTCATCTGTTATTATAATACTATTATAAATTTTATTTATTATTTCTGTAATTTTCTCTATACCAAGTTCTTCCTGGAATTGGTAATTAAATTTTATTGTGTAAATATTAAGAAACCTTCCGTTTGCTTGCATCCCTGATAGTCACAATCTCTAAAAATGGAAATGCAACTTCAATTCTCATATTCTATTTTCTTGAATTCAGTTCATGTTTTATGCCTTCTTCAAGACCCCTTGTATGCATTTGTTTCTCTCGGTGTAACCCACTGCACACTAGTGGCGGTTTTGCCTATGTTGGGATTAAATAATTAAGAAAATGCTTTATAAAAATCGACCTATAATAAATAAAGTTATTGACAATTGAAAATACAGTGTTTCTTTTTAGCAACTATTTTTTCGTAAATAATCATCTTTTCTCTGAAATGTAAGGTAAACAATTGTAAGCAGAAAATGTTACTGAAAGTTTCGAAGATTATTAGAGATGATTATTTACGAAAAATTGAAAATTGTATATAAAAAGCTTGATTTGACTTCGTTTAGACTGTGAAATTATCCTTGGTCGAGTAATCTAAGACACACCTGATGAATTTGTGTCTTACCCTATGTTGTTAGTGCTCGCTGGTTCGAACCCTAACGAATGACATATTTTTCTAGCAATTTCTCATAAATAATCAGCTCGGTTTATATATATATATATATATATATATATATATATATATATATATATATATATATATATATATACTGTATAATTAAAATCTCAATATACTTAAATGTTAAAAATAATATTCAAACAAATGAATCAAATTTATCCATTGTTAATTCCAGTTCGTTAATCTCCGTAACTTTATATACTATTATCGTATATGTTAGTTCGAACTATATTCTATAAATCGATTACGGTCACTTTATTTTTCATTTATTTTTAGTCCATACATAAATGCATTTGCACCTGTTAATTAATTTATCCCATCATGTTGCAATTTGTAAATAGATTTTGTAGAGTGTCTATAGCAACATATAAACTGCCCATGCATACGTGACTGAGATGTGTGTGTGCGGGTGTGTATGTGTGCGTGTGTGTATGTATGTGTGCGTGTGCATCTGTGCAGGCGCGTACTAGAATTAATAAGTAGAAATAGAGTAAAATATAGAATGTATTTGCAAAGCGAACCAAGAAAACAATTTTGGTTATTCCCGCTATTTTATTGCATTCTGTCTGTCCCTCTCTTTGTTCCTTGTTCATTCACACACACACTCTCTCTCTCTCTCTCTCTCTCTCTCTCTCTCTTTCATTGCTTTTTTCTCTATCTTTGACGCTCTCTTTTTGCTTCCTCTCGCACTCTCTTTTGCTCGCTCTCTATCTCTTCTTCTCTTTGTCTTTCTCGCTCTCTCTCCCCTCTTTCTTGCTTACTCACTCTATCCTTTTATTTACTCTCTTTTTCTCTATCTCTCTCTCTATATATATTTCTCTCTCGTATTTTCTCTGTTTTTCTCTCTCTCTCTTTTTGTCTTTCTTCTTCTCTCACACCCTCTCTCTTTTCTCGCACGCTAGTTTTCACCGTCTTTAGCTCTCTTTCACACTCTCTCTCGCTGTACCACTTTTTCGCTCCCTCTCCGGTTTCTTTCTTACTCTTTCCTACTCTCTCTTCCTCTGTCTGTCTATCTGTCTCTCTCGTTCTCTCTCTCTATCTCTCTCACTTTCTATATATATATATATATATGTGTGTGTGTGTGAATATATATAAATGTATGTATGTATGTATGTTGGTAAATAGTACGAAACGCTTATCATTGAAACTCCTGCTGCAATACTTTTCTTATCATATATTCTTTTAATGATGTGCCTCTATCGAAAATTATGTCAACGTAAAATAATCAAGATTAATAGGGGATCAAAAGAAAACCGAGGTTAAATCAGGCAAACGATGTAAGAGAATTTTGCGTGCCACTCGACATCCCATGCCGCGAAATGAGAAAAGATAAAACAATCACGATAGGAATTGTCTATCGACCAATTATCAGCGTGACTAGAACGGTTCACATAATATCGATTACTGAAAAAGAATTCTCTCATGAGTTTGAACTGAATTAAAAGACGAACATGTAGTCTATAGTTCTCTCAGATGCGGTATACTATATATACAGGGCGCAATGGATGAATTGTCGTCTAAATTACTCAAAAATGAAAATAACACTGACATCCGAACGTAACAGATATATTTACCAAAGTTACATAAAATTATCTCGAAATACTAAATAGTTAGTATATTCAACATAATTGCCCTTAGCTTTAACCACAGCCTCCTGGTAATCTCGGTGTCTCTTGCAACTCTTCTGGACGGTTTTCTTGTTTAAGTTGCTGAACGCTGATATAATCCTTGCCTTAGTTAATCTTTGGTCCTACAGGAATAGTTTAGAGTCCATTTGCTAGACCAGGAGCGGCAACCTTTTGGCGAGTGAGAGCCAAATGGCTATGTAGAATCATGGATGAAGGCCAAACAGCTATGACTCCAGTGTCATGGAGAAGAACCATGTTATCAAATAGGTGTTTGAAGAAAGCAAGTATTCAATATAATTTAATATCTGACGAGAATTTCGTTAAAAAATATTAAATCTTAAACATAAATGTTTCATAAATCAGTATTGAAAAAATTCAATTAAAATTTATTCATTAAAACGTGTCCGCCCACGAAAGCAATTTCACAGAAAAAGTGAAAGTGAGGCCGTACGCTAATTTTGGTGATCCCTACAAATAAAAAATAAAAGTAAAACACATTCTCCAGGTAAAAAGAAATAATTTTTAAAATTTCGACGCAATATATTCAGACTATCAATTGTCACTTTGGTTTGGTTTACCTGTATTTATATCGTTTTTAAAGTAAGGTAGCGGACCGGACAAGATTCACTCAAGGGCCGGATGTGGCCTGCGGGCCGGGGGTTGCCGTCCGCTGTGCTAGACATAGAGTCTTCCAGCAGCAACACGCTTTTGAGCCAGGGCAGCACTAGCTCTTCAGGGCGCTTGACGTAGGCGTCCGTGTTGAATCTAAAACTTTGGGAACAGATGAATTGAAGAAACGTCTTCATCATTAGTGATCTCTACAAACACCATGATGTCGACATGCACGAAATTAAAATAAAAACGTGGTGACAACTTATCGATCGCACGTTGTATATACTGCCAGTGTTTTATAATTCACTGAAATAATTCAGTTAGCCTAATGTATATTTCTGGGCGTTCTTTAATGTAAACATTTTAAAAAACTAACAACATTTTTTCATTCGTTTATAAATAAATGTTGCAAAAAAATTATCATATTTATATATATATATATATATATATATATATATATATGCGCGTAAGTAAATGCAACAAATTCAACTAAAATTCGAACTCCGTTCTCTGGTTTCTCGTTCCGAGCCGATATACACTGCACCACAACACACCTTTTATATATATATATATATATATATATATATATATATACATAAAGGAATAGAAAGCAGACTATCAAATAATTCATCAAATAAATCAATATTTAATGAAACACACCTTTTATTTATATATATATATATATATATATATATATATATATAAGGTGTGTTTCATTAAATATTGATTTGTTTGATGAATCATTTGATATTCTGCGTTCTATTCCTTTATATATCTATATATATATATAAAGGAATAGAACGCAGACTATCAAATAATTCATCAAACAAATCAAAATTTAATGAAAAGTAAAATATCCATGAAGATTCACTAAGAAAATCTGGCCATAAAATCATTTTACATTATAATCGTCAAACAAACAGACAAACAATAATAAAAAACGATAATAGAAAATGAAACATTATCTGGTTCACCCGCCGTTTAATTTAGAGGTAAAGACCTAAATAAGACAAATATTTTTTAAACTGATAGATAGACACTTACCCAAAAGGATCAGAACTAAGCAAAATTTTTGACAGAAACACAATCAAGCTAAGTTATAGTTGTACTAGTAATTTAGAAAGTTTCATAAAGACAAAACGCTAGAAACTTAGATAGCATTGTACAAAAAAGATCACTAATAAAAAATGCAACCGTTGAGACAAAAATAAATGTCCACTTCAAGGACTTCGCAACACGAAAGAAGTCATTTACAACGCAAAGGTACATGACTTAAATGGCCAAAATAAAATATATTTGGAATCAACCAAAGAAACCTTTAAGACAAGGTGACTCAATCACAAGTCTACATTCAAAATAAAAAAGCTTCAAAAACTGTACAAAACTGGCAAAGCCACCTGTGGAAATTAATATCAAAATATGAAAAAAGACCCAGACATAACGTAGAGTATATTAAAAACTGCCAGCCTTACAACGGTAACAAAATATGTAGACTGTGCAAGGAAGAAAAGTTAGAGATTATGCTATTCCCAAACAAAAACAAAATATTGAAAGAAAGAACAAAAATTATGACTAAGTGTAACCGTACTAAAAAAAATAGCACTTAGTTTCATACAACCACGGCTGAAACATTATAATTTCTTGCAATTTTAAAAATTGCGCATTCAGAAATTCCCTGCCTGAGCGTTCTTTAAAAAAATGGTAAACGGTAAAATCAGTCATTGCAAATTGCCTGAAGACACCACTCATGTTAGAAACATAAATCGCGTAATAACTTGTTTACAAATGAAAAATATTCAAAAGTTCTACTTTTTATTCAAATATACACTGGTCTAGTTTTATTAAGACCAAAAAGTAAGTAATTAAACAATCAATCAATCAATCAATCAATCAACGAATATATATATATATATATATATATATATATATATATATATATATATATATGACAGCGGATAGTACCATAAAATGCATGGAAATTTTTTATATACTTAAATTTAGACAAGGGAAAAATCATATTAAAAATTAAATAAAACTTCCTTGCTGGCTGGATTTAATGGAAGTAATATATAAATACATAGAAAAATCTGAAATTATATCCACATGTAATAATACCTATAAATACATACTAGAATCATACAAACATGGATGAAAGTGTTGTAAGATCCTTAAATAACATCTACCAATTTTGAACATTTTCGTTTGTTTAAAAACGCAGTCGCTTGTCTGTAAAAAGTCGCACTTCGCACGTTTGAAAAACGGAAAACTCAGCTCTTATAAATCGTCTGAAGATACTGAAAAGTCGTGACCTCGGTTGAGGAATTACCTGAATTAACAAATGAAAAATATTCAAAAGTTCTATAACATAAATGTATTGAACGGTTTTTAATAAAACTGTGTATTGGTCTAATTTAATCATGACGAAAAACAAATTATATATATGAATTATAATAAAATATAAATAATGTAAATTATATAAAATTGTATAAAATTATATATAGGTACCTCAACTCATTTTCGATGCCTAAATTTAAATTTAAATTTTAAAAATAAATAAGTTATCTTCAAGGTTTAAAATTAGCTTTAATTGAAAGCCAAGAGATTAAATTTAATAATTCTAGTAAGCAAACCATACTGGTGTATTTTTAACTGAAATCATATTGATTAAAATCTAAAATTTTAAAATTTTACCAATTGTTTTAAATATACCGCCATTTTTAATTGATTGACACATTACGTAAACAGTAAACAAATTTATGTTTTTAAAAATCTTGAAAAAATAAAATATACCACGCTGGCACGTTATTAAAGCCAAATTTTAATATTAAAACTTAACTTTATCTGTTTTCAATCAATTAATAATTGCTTACTACCAGTAATTTACAATTAAAAAAAATTAATTACGGTAGCCCTGTTTTTATGCCAGTCATGGAAGCGATTACAGATAACTGATAAGAGATGTGGTTCTACAAAAGATTGCTTAGATTGCCATAGACAGAGAGAGAAAGAAACGTGGAATTTTTGGAGAAAAAATGAAGCAAAGGAATGATTAAAATAAGAATACAACAACTGAGACTTCTGTGACACATAATGAGGAAACATGGTTTGGAAAATTTGACACAAAAAGACATACTGATTGTATAAGGAAGTAGGGTTGAAAATCGAGAGCAACATACCTAACGAGAAAAACAAGGACTATTACAAATAGTAAAATGACAAACGTTGTTAAGAATTAAAAAAGAAAGAAAGTTGTGGAGGAACATGAGCGTTCACATACTGAAGGGTCATGATGCATGGAAAATTAGACCATTAACGGAAAGACAACAGTCTCATATGGTAAAAATCCATTTATCAAATGCAGCAGGGAGTTCGTTTTGCTTTCTTTGTTTTTCTTTGTTGTTACTGAGAAGAGGAGAGTACTGGATTTGCTTTGTGATGTCGGTTCTTCAATATGGCAGTGAATGTTGGACAATATCTTCGAAGATGAAGGAAAAACTTGAAGCAACTGAAATGTGGTTCTATAGAAGGGTGTTGGACATAAAGTGGGGGATCAGTTCTATATTACAATCAATATATAAATTGAACCCTTACTTTGTGTACCACATCAGTTTCTACACATTTATATTCCTGAGATCCAAAAGCACAAGGACGCATTCCAGGAGCTGAGTAAATTAGCAAGAAGCAGGACAATATCGCTAGAAACAAGGGAGAGAGTACTGGATTGCTTTGTGATGTCGGTTCTTCAATATGGCAGTGAATGTTGGACAATATCTTCGAAGATGAAGGAAAAACTTGAAGCAGTTGAAATGTGGTTCTACAAAAGGATGTTACGGATATCATGGACCGAGCATCTGCGCAATGACGAGGTTATGGAAAGGATGGAGACGAAAAGGAAAATACTACTGAGCATCAGGAAGAGACAACTAAAGTTCCTGGGACATGCAATGAGGAAAGAGGGCTTGGAGAACCTGATACTAACAGGCCATATAGAGGGAAAAAGAGACAGAGGAAAGCAGCGGATAACGTATTTGAAAGATCTGATCAGGTGGATGACGGAACGAGGGTTGCATTGTGCAACAGGAGAAAGTGTGCTAAGAGCCACCAGGGATAGGGAGCTGTGAAAAGCCATGATCGTCTACGTCCTGAAAGGACATGGCACATAAAAGAAGAGGAAAGTGCTTTCCCGATGGAAAGAGACAAAAAATTTTCGCTAATGACCCTATTGTGAATCTTTCTTCCTCTTCTTCTTCTTCTATATACTGTGTCCCCTCAGGACGTAGTCGATCATGGCCTTCCACATCTCCCTATCCCATATAGCTCTTAACACTCCTCCTGTTATCTTACTCAACCTCCACTCCACTATCTATCTGCTGAAGTCCATCAAGTACGTTACACGTTACTTGCCCGTATCTTTACTTTCCACAATCCGTCCCGTGTGTCTCAGATTCTCCAAGCCCTCCTTCCTCACTAAATATCCCAGAAATTTCATTTGTCTTTTCCTAATGTTAAGTATCAGTTTCTATTTTGTATCCATTCTCTCCAAAACCTTGTCTTTGCTCATATGTTCTGTCCATGGTATCCTCAGCATCCTTCTGTAGAACCAGATTTCGGTTGATCCAAGTTTTTCCTTTATTTTGATAAGATTATTTACTGCAAAATTGAAAGACGGAGGCTTACGGCCTATCACGTTGAATACACCGGTTCTCGCTCGATCACCGAAGTTAAGCAACGTTGAGCCTGGTCAGTACTTAGATGGATAACCGCTTGGTAATACCAGGTGCTGTAAGCGTATAGTGACGCATGTGCGTTGTGGTGCAGTGGATATCGGCTCGGAAAAAGAAATCGGTGAGCCGAGTTCGAATTCCAGTTGAATAGCCTGCATTCACTTAGGCACTGGTACCCTTGGAAAAGGTATTAATCCGTCCCTTCCCTCCAGTTATGTGTTAAATAACAGGGTAGGACTTGGGGACCCTGCCCTTAAAAACAAATCCCAATGAATCTTGATACTCGAAAAGAAAAATGTTGTAAAAATAAAATAACCTTACCCAAAATCATTGGTTATGACCTTAAATGATCCCATAAGGATTGATAGGTCGTTAAACAAACAAACAAACAAATAAATAAAAATTGAAAGACAGACATCGCATAATAATTCAGTACTCTATTGTCTTACACCCACTTCTATCTTTTGTGTATCAAGGAAAATAACGTTATTTGAATGGATGAAAATTATATCTGCAAATTAAAATCTGTTTGTGACATGTACATACTTAATATTACTCTGATTGAAATTTCTTCAGGAGCACAATATCTTTTCTTCACGACATCTGAAAGTCGAGGACATGAAGAGCCAGGAATAGGAATGAAGCCTTGGGGCAGTACACTCTTTAACGTTAGTCACGTTAATGAAGAAACCTTAGCAAAGATGATGATATAGCAGGCATGGAAATCAGTCTACATAAATAGATTGCTGCGATGTAAGAATACAGGCTCCGACCAAAACACTGCAGAGGAGATGAAAAACCCGGTACAATGGATGTTTTATTATCAGCGCAAACGGAAGATATATATATATATCTATCTGAAGAGTATTTCTAAGATGATTGCTGAGTGTTAAGATATCGTGTGTGACCGTTTCTTTGATTTTGATCAAGATATTAATGTAATCTGTCAAAGGACAAGGAGAAAGTCAACACAGATGCTCACTCATGCATACACAAGCAGAAACAGATATCGATTAAATTCATAACTTCATATTATCTAAAATATATAACACATTAATCCCAAACTAAATAATTTAAATATTAATTTGAATTTAAAAAGATAAAAAAATTTTTTAAAGAAATTTATTGGTTTACTCTCGTTTATTAGACATTCGTTGAACACGTCGTGAGTATTAAATTTTCCAAGCCCACTTTTCTTGTTTTGCGCCATAGAAATTTTGTCTGTTTCCGATTTTAAGTATACCGGTAATTTTTTGGTTTCCATTTTCCCTAAAAATTCAGAGTTGATCACATGTTCAGTCTATAGTATCCTCAGCATCCTTCTGTAGGAATATATTTCTGTTCCTTTGAAGAGACTTCTTCATCTTTGAGGATGTTGTACTGAATTCCTTAACATATAGAATGACCGACATTTAGTACTTTTTGTTTTTAACAAGATATTCCTGTTTTTAATATTTTTCCTAATATTTGGAAGGTATCATTCGCTATTTAAATGCGCCTAATGCGTTGTGGTGCATTGGATATAGGCTCTGAACGAAAAATCGAGGAGCCGAGCTCGAATTCCAGCTGAATTCATTGTCTTCACATAAGCATAAATACCCTTGGGAAAGCTATTAATCGGCTCTTCCTTCCAGTTATGGGTTAAATAAAAGGAGAGATTGGGTTCTATAGCCTTGGTCGGCAACCAGTCTACCGCAGAAAGCAATGGCAACCTACTGCGGGATAATCTTCTGCCCAGTCAGTCATGTCTCTTTCGAGACATGATCGCCCAAGCATGTATCACGTATGGCACTTAACTGACTGATCCAGTCTCCTGTTAAACAAGATCTTAGGTGCATTTTTACAGTGTTCTGTTTTTCTAATCTTTATTGCCATTTTTACAACGTTTCGGCTGTAGTACGGTCTGACCTTCTTCAAAGATTGCAGTATGATCTCTGGTAAAAATTGATTTCTGAGACGTTAGGTCTACAATTCCCAAAAATTCATACAGTGATTCCCTCAAGGACACATGAGTGGTGAACCAATAACTTAAAAGGAGACAACGACATGGAATGAGAATGATGTAACCCAGTGATCGATATAAACGACTCGGTTTAAAATTCCTAGCACCTGAAGAAGGCCGGAATGTACAACGCAAAAACATACACGTAGACCTTGTAATAAAGAAGAGGACAATAGTCCGAACAGATTCAGTCTGTCAGTTAAGTGTCTCGAAATAGACATGACTGAATGGACAGAAGATTATCCCGCAGTAGGTTGCCATTGCTTTCTGTGGTAGACTGGTTGTCAACCAAGGCTATAGAACTCGAACTGTCCTATTATTTAATCCATAACTGGAGGGAAAAAACGGATTAATACATTTCCTAAGGATATTTGTGCGTAAGTGAATGCGAAGAACTCAACTGGAATTCGAACTCGAACTCGGCTCCCCGATTTCTCGTTCCGAGTCGATTTAACCAATAACTGGAGAGATGAGGCAGATTAATACTTTTCTAAGGGTATTTCACACTCCACCCACGTCTATTGAACAGGTGAAGTGGCTCATCCGTTGTTCCCTGTTTAGGATGTGGTTTCCGGCTTTCTCTTTTCCAATATTTTCACTCTTATGTAGCCCCCCGCACATCAGTGTCGTTACCGCCTTGCTTGGGGTGATATGATTAAAAAAAGAAAAGAAATTCAACTGGAATTCGAACTCGGCTCCTGAATTTGTCGTTCCAAGTTGATAGCCATTGCACCACAACGCACATCCCTCAACAGATTAAATAATATAGATAGTACTTCATCTTAGAAATATAAACAAATACTGAAGTTTCTAGATATTGAAATTATTGTACGTGTTGGATTTTTGGTGTCTCCGTTTTTTAGTTCGCATCTTTAGTTAACCAGACATTTTGTTGTTTTGCGAATCATGATTCGTACTTCATTCTTGATTTCCTTTACTACTACTTAAACCAGAGGCTCCAGTTTACTTCGTGCTTTGATATATCTTATATTGTTAAGATAGCAATAATGAAAGCTGGTAGGATTTCTAATTCTCCATGTTATTATAATTATTACATATATATATATGTGTGTGTGCGTGTGTGTGTGTGTGTGTGTGTGTGTGTGTGTGTGTGTGTGTGTGTTCAGAAACTTGCATCACCCGCATCACTTTATTCACAATGAAAAAAGAAAAGCACATAATAAATACAACAACAACAAAAGAAACACTGTTAACAATAATAATCTAAACAATAACAAACACATCATACTACCAACCAACTCCATTGCATCTCATATCTAAAACAATCTATCTCATTTAAAAACACACACACATAGTAACAACTACGTCGAAAACTATTATGGCCATTATCAGATCTAAAAATAACCGAAATCCCAATGATGAACAAGCAGGTGTATACGGAATAAATTGCCGGGATTGTTCCACCATGTACATCAGAGAAACAAGTAGAAATGCAAAAGAACTTATATATGAACACAAAAGAGACATCACTAATAATAATCTAACAAATGCATTAGTGAATCACAGAAATAAATTCAACCACAATTTCGATTTTAAAAATGCCACACTAATAAAAGGAGTAAGCAATTTGTTCAGAAGGAAAGTTCTCGAAAGCGTCGCTATCCAGTACAATTAAAACATCAATTTGCGCTCCGAACTTTTCCCAGTCTCACCTTTGCTTATGGAAATTGTACTAAAACCGACTAATATACTTAATAAAAAGTCTAAAGAAAACGGTTGAATTCACTTCATTTCAACATCTCGTGTCTTTGCACTACACAAAGGAATTCTAAAACAAAAATATATTGTTAATATTTTGAATGATTTGTGAGCGTTTTTATAGTCGCCAAAACCTTTTGTTTATAAATACGAAATTTAGAATAAAGCCCATTTCGTTTTTTTGCCTTGATAAAGTCCATCGCAGGACGAAACGCGTTGGCGATTTAAATGCAGTTTTCCTTTTGTCTTTTTATTTAGCCATATATATATATATATATATATATATATATATATATATATATATAGATATATATATATATATAGGTTTCGTTGAATAATACAGAGAAGTTTTGTCTATTTATTTTGTGTAGGATCCTTTCGTACACAAAGTAAATAGACAAAAGTTGTTTATATTATTCAACGAAACCTGTATTAATGAAAAATGTTGAAAAAATACACACAATATATATATTACGGAAATTAACGAAGATTAACGAAACGGTCTTTAAACAACCAACAATTTGAAATAATTTGTTTGAACATTATTTTTGATCAATACTCGTATTTAAGCAAATATTCTGTTTATATTCAAACAGTATTATATATTTATTTCTAGCGGTCCGATTATTTACGGTAAATTTTTGTTACGAAAATGTGTGTCCTTCGTGGTCGAGAGGTGTAAGGCTCGCCAGATCAATTAGTGGCTTCCCCTATATAGATAGAGGTCGCAGGTTCGAATCCTGCCGAATGACACACATTTTCGGAACAAAGATTTATCTTAAATAATCAGGCAGGTAAAAATAAATGTATAATACTGTTTGATTATAAACAGAATTTCTACTTAAATACGAGTATCGATCAATGGGGAGATATAAATACACAACACACTCTACACCAGAAGTTGCACACCAGAATATGGCTATAATGAATTGCCATTCCTAGACATACACATAAAGAAACAAAAACCATTACATCATCACAGACATTCATCATAAACCTACAACCACCCAACAATACCTTCATTTCAATTGGAGTAGATAGACTTATATATCGCCCGGTTCACACTCCACCCACGTCTTTTGAACAGGTGAAGAGGCTCATCCCTTGTTTCCTGTTTAGGATGTGGTTTCCGGCTTTCTCTTTTCCAATCATTTTACTCTTAAGTAGTTCCATGCGCATCAGTGGTGTCACCGCCTTGCTTGGGGTGATATGATTAAAAAAGAAAAAGAGTCACCACTTTAAATCTATCTAAAATCTATCGCCTACTCACTAGCACAATGAATTTGCACAAAATCCTTCGTAAAATACACTTAGAAAAACTACGAAAAACACTACAAGTAAGAGGATACCTAACTCTACTAATAAACAAGGGTTTCCAACTAGTAGAAGAAATACCATTAGAATCTCTCTGGCATCTAAAAAAACACCCCACAAAAAACATGGAAAAGAAGAAAAGATTCTTACATACATTTCGACACACAACAAAAACTACCCAGTATTATTTACAAAGTTCAAAACACATAGAATTACTGAACAAAAATGATAAAATAAAAGAAATCTTCGAAACAACTAAAGTAATTGAAAATAAAACCCGCCAACCCCAAAATTTAAGAAACATACTAACCTCATCAAAATTCGAGCAACGCACAACACAGGGGATCACAAAATGCAGCAAAAAGACGTGGAGTATGTAACATTTTAATAGAAGAAAACCACTTCAAGTTTGGAAATTTAGATTGGGATTGAAAAGGAATGTTTATGGGAGTAGTATTGTTGCTTAAATTCTTCCGCCGAAATTATAACGTAAACTTGATAATTATATATTTTTTTTATTTTGGGGGGAGATGCTGGCTTAGTAGTTTTCTTAGGAAACTCACATATACCTTCCGCGGAACAAACTTTGATAGAACTGTAACTACAAGTGTATATCCTAGTTCTATCTAAAACTTTAAAATATGTCTATTCTAGTAATTAATAATACTATCTATATTATGTGTACAGGAATAGCTAATTTTAATGGTATTTTTATTAATGATTCTGTATACGGTGTTATTGGTATCAAAATTTTTACTTATTAATTTCAGATGACGAATATATATATATATATATATATATATATATATGAATATAAAACAAAAAAGAACTTCTTTAAAATCCTATAATACAAACGACTCTAATGTGGATATAGATATTGCAAAAACGAGCGAGCACACAGGCAGATAAACACTCTCCATGTTGGGAAATCAAATGATAATCTAGGGTAATTCATTTCATTAACCTCGTAGATCCTAATACATTTTGCTCGTCTAGGGTTTTGTCTTTCTTTCATTTAAATTGAACAAGCAAAACAGAGCTGGCAAAACGTGTCTTTAAAGAAATGTCACCTTATCCCATTATCATCATAATGTGGTAAAAATTTATATATATATTTTAAATATCTCAATTAAAACTAAAGATTTATTTCTATTTTGTATAGAATCAAATGTTATAGGCTAATATTCCCAGCATATTATATACATTTTTAAATCATTAAAGGCGATACTCGCCAGGAAGCAAGAGGTTTTTGAGAGTGAAGTAAAGAGAACGGCAAATAAAAGAACGGGTTTCATGGTTGAACAGACTTTGTGGATTGACGTTACATTTACATTTTTGAAGTTTGTAGTTTCAGGAAAACAAGATAACCGAAGAGTGTTCTTCAAGTGTGAAGTGCTGTCTAGTTTAACTTCATTTAAACAACTTCCTAGATACAGTATTTACATTGTTCGAACTGTTCTCCTCATCTTTATTGACATGTTTACGACGTTTCGGCCGTTGGAATTCTGAATCGAACTCCTTATTTTAATCGGTGGTGTAGATTGCTATCGTTTCACGAATCATACTACTTCCGGATATTTTATTGTCTGTATTTAACGCGGCTCTCTATTTTTTCAACACTACTGACGCTGGGTATTGAACTAAAAATTCTTTGGGTTAGTCACTAGCTCCAGCCAACACTTATATTCACTGAGCCAATTTAGATCCAGGGATTTGACCCAAAAAGATTTTATCGACATTATACAATTGGATTGGCTAAATGTAACCTTATTTTCTGTATTAATAGTTTCTTCTGTCACACTTCAATACGGCTCAGTGGCTTTATTGCCTTACTTTGAATGAAATGATAAAAAAATAATTTTCGCTTGCGGACAAAACTCTTGTTTTTTTTTCTTTATTGTTTTGCTTTGTTTTTGATTTTTACTTCTAATCGACCTCAGCCCTTGCAAAGAGTAACGTTACCAAGGCACAACTGGTAACAGGCTGTGAAAGAAAAAGGAACAGAATAATTAATAATTAGCAGAAAGAGGAAAGAGTAATCAGGAGTGCGTTATATATCGATTGATATTTCATGTACATTTTTGCAGATTAAGTTGGCTGGAAAGTATGCGGGCCTAAAGAGAGTTTCACAAGTTAGAAGTGCAAGAAAAGAAACTGTCAGGGTAAAATTAATGGTTACATGAAGCCAGCACAAATGTAAATTGTCGGCATTTTGCCGCTAGTTTCGTACTGTGATTAAATAAAAAAAATAATATAGATAGCATAGCGAAAAGCACATAAAATCTAGGTACCACAGCGAAGAGTTCATAACGTTTAGGTACCATAGATAAGAGTTCATGAAGACTAAGTACCATAGTGAAGAGTACATCAAATCTAAGTACCACAGCAAAGAGTTTATAAAGTTTAGGTACGATAGCAAAGAGTTCATAAAATCTAGGTACCACAGCAAAGACTTCATGAAATCTAGATCCCATAGAGAAAAGCACATAAAATCTAGGTACAACGGCGAAGAATTCATAAACTTTAGGTACGATAACGAAAAGAACATCAAGTCTAGTTACCCTTGCAAAGAGTTCATCAAGTCTAGGTACCAGAGCGAAGAGCACATAAAATGTAGGTACCACAGCGAAGACTTCATAAAATCTAGGTACCACAGCGTAGAGCTCATAAAATCTGGGTACCATAGCAAAGAGCTCGTAAAGTCTAGGTACCATAGCGAATAGTCCATAAATCTAGGTAGCACAATGTAGATCTTATAAAGTCTAGGTACCACAAAGAAGAGGTCATAAAGTCTAGATACCATAACGAAGAGTTCATAAAATCTTGGTACCACAGCGAAGAGTTCATAAAATCTAGGTACCACTGCGAAGAGTTCATAAAGTTTAGGTACCACAGCAAAAAGCACATAAAATATAGGTAGAACGGTGAACAATTCATAAACCCTAGGTACGATAACGGAGAGTACATCAAGTCTAGTTACCATTGCAAAGAGCTCATGAAGTCTAGGTACCATAGCAAAGAGAACATAAAATTTAGGTACTACTGCGAAGAGCTCATAAAATCTAGGTAGCATAGCGAAAAGCACATAAAATCTAGGTACCATCGCGAATGGTTCATAAATCTAGATATCACAATGTAGAGCTCATCAAGTCTAGGTACCACAGCGAAGAGTTCATAAAGTCTAGGTACCATACGGAGGGACTGTCACGTCGCAACAAAACGGTTTGAATTCGTTCAATTTCCGCTAAATGCTAAATAAACATGTTCTTGTGAAATATGTTAGTGTCTAAAAATACTTAAGCGTTTTATTGGGGGATGACCTGAACCTACACCCGCCAAAAGAGTCTCCACTAGAGGACGGAATTAGAGTATCGAGAATCATTTTCACCTACGGGTGATCTGTGGGTAAGATCTAGCACTAGTTAGTCTCCTCTCCAGGGTTACGGTTTTAGAGAAGTTTTTCATATATATTTCTGTACTCAATGAAAACATGAAGAGAGTAGGGTTTGTTTTAATAGATAATGTTGTGGCGCTCTCCACCTGTGTCTACAATAATGGCCTATTCCGAGCACTACAAAAAGTAGTAGTGACGATACCTCGAGAGAAGGACCTCGGGAGTCAGCTGAGTAACAAGTCAGTCGAGTATTTCCGGTAGTGAACCGGAAGTGTGCTATTTATCAGACTGAACGTCTCACGACGATACGTGCTACTAAACCCTTGTTCCTGTTATACTACTAACGACCTCTTTTATAAATACTACTTCTCTTGGTAATATACCTATTTACTATATTTCCGTTGTTTGTATTTATTTTCTCAATAATTTTGTTACATGCAACGTAACAGCTAATTAACATGAATAGAAATAAGATGAGAGTGAGTTGAATCGGTTTCATATGTGTATTACGTGTGTGTGTGGGTGGAGTTATCTCATTGAGGGTAAACAAAAATTCTTATTCACCAGTTCAAGACGAGGGCGTCCCTATTTTCCTTCCTCGAGTGAAATGCTTACTGCTTTTACTTCCTATTTCATGAAAGAGCAGAGATTGCTGGTGAACCGGAAGCTATGCACGACTGGCCTATAAATTGCCAAGAGCAGTTGTAGTCCGTGATTAAATATGAGAAATGTTGTAACTGACGGATGGAAGAGAGATCGTTACCTGATCACAAATGGGTGTGTGATCGGGGAGAAGGGGTTTTGATGTTGGAAAACCCGAAATTCTTATTGAACCTCAGCTAAAAGATTTCAATGATGACCGTGCCAAATCATCAAGCAAGTGTAATTTACAAAAAAAAAATAGAAATTGTAGTCGTTCAGAATGATTCTTTGAATTCTCTGGGCACATTAAAAAATTACCTTTGCCTCAAAATCTAAAGGAATGAAAAATAAATTAGAGCAAAATTTTTCTTGGCGTTCAATGTTAAGTGAATTAATTTAATTAACCGCTGAATAATGACTTCGTTTCAGATTTTAATTATTTTTAAGTTTACTTCTCATAATCAGTATTTAAGCTTTTAATAGGTAAACTCATAAATAATTTTCGTTTTTAAGGAACCGTTTGTAAGGACAAATGTATTATCCAATCTACTCTTTCTTTAAATATATTTAACAGGTGATCAAAACGATTTACATACGACAATGTTCAACACAAATGGATTAACCAGTATGAATCATCTCACGGGACTTCAAATTTAGTGAAAACGCGTACAAAATATGGTGATTCCATGCCAATATTGTTATACTAAAATTAAATAATTAATAAGAAATATGCAAATAAAGATAGCTAATGAAACAAATGCTAGAAATATGACCAATGAATATATCAATACATCCGTGAAACAAGTAAATTTTAATGAAAATGATCAAGGATTAACTCGTTTGGTTACGCGCATACAAACACAATGTTAATATGGTTAATAATTTGTCAGTCTTTAGCTTCTCAACCATAGGAACATATTAAAGAATAAGTATATGCACTACATTAAAAAAGAATTAGTATTTCAATATTTACTCTAGTAGAGGTTCAAGTTGAGGTATTGTCCGGTGAAATTTTGCTTGTGATGTACGGATGTTTTGTACCCATTATCCTGTGCGAGTTAATAGTACATCCAGGAGACCTAGCTGATTATTAATTTCTACTTCCGATGTAACTTGGATCAAATTTTTATTTTAGTTCAATCGACCTAGAATATTTTTAGTTTCTTGGTGTGACGAACGGAGGATTTTATCGTCAACGTACAGTACTGTGCAAAACAATTAAGACAAGAACTATTTTATCTTTTATGAGGGATCAAAATAAAGTATAAAATCACCCCTGTTCAAACACTTTTGCACACTACCGGTAGTGTGCAAAAGTATTTGGACAGGGGTGATTTTTCTACAAACGTCACTGAAATTGAAATACAGGGTGAAAAGCCAAGTAAATTGCTAATAAATATTGATTATTTAAAACTAGGTGTAAAAGAAATGTATTAAAAAGAAGTTATATTTATTTTTTCCTATTTTCTATTAAACAAGTTAATTTGAAACTACTTAATTCTATTATCCTTGAATATGACTGACCTTTTCTTATTCCCTCCTCTCGAATTGATAAATCTAATGTTACTTTGCAAGACACGCTTTGGGAACAAATACAAGCTGCTTGGCAAGAGATACCATTAGATACATTGAAGAAGCTTGTGATGTCAATGCTTGACAGAATAAAGACTGATCAAAGAAAAAGGCTATAAGACTAAATCTTAAATTTATTTTCTAACAAGTGTTTCTTTTTTGTTGTTAGAGCATTTTTTCAGTAAATCAAATTAATTAAATTGTTTATTTTCTGTCAATATGCCTCATAAAAGATAAAATAGTTCTTGTCTCAATACACAGTACTGTATATCAACCAAGCTGTTTGTTTTAGTTCTAAAGCCATTTTCTCTCAATATTCCATGTGTATGTTTGCCATCACTGGTGTTATAGTGAACTCATAGCAAAACCTCCCTTCTGTCGATATTTGCTAATTTCTTGTAAGAAAAATGTTGTCTGTAAACAGAATATCAACATTTCCCTCATATTTTTAGAATGTTAGTACGTTCTTCTAGGGCCGAGTCGGATTTCAATCGGTTTCGATCTCCGTCATGGCCACGTTTATACAACCTTTTGTGAACAGGCTTACCACACCCAAGCTTACAATCCGATTTCTATGGATGTGAACCTTTTGGATCATTTAAACTAGAAAATGATGTTCTCAAACATGGGTAGCGAAACAAGAACTCGTCTGCCCTTTGATTAAATAAACTCTTCTGTTCCTGGTAGGTTTTCCAGATCGTTATACACCTGAAGAAGGCCTGAGAGTGAACGGCTGAAATGTTGTAATTAAAAAAATAAAGATGAGTACAACACTCCGAATGTAAATAGTGTAAAAATGATAAGTTCTCATCCCAGGAATCCAGGAAAAAGCGAAATAAAATAAGTAATAATATCAGTACTGATTCGTAATTTCAAATGTTAAAAAAGAAATAAAAAATGTGATAGCATTTATGGAAGAGACAGACGAGACAGGTAATCAATTGTCGAAGATATAAATCGTTTTTATAAAGATAGATCAGGCATTTGATTGAAAAAAAAATAAAAAATAAAAAAGGGTATTAAGTTAGAAAAATATCAATATGTCATATTTAAAAGTTTGCAAACATTTAGTAATGAATAAGTTATTTTATGATTTAATCTCCGA
Source organism: Ascarosepion bandense (assembly GCA_037127315.1). Taxonomy (NCBI): domain Eukaryota; kingdom Metazoa; phylum Mollusca; class Cephalopoda; order Sepiida; family Sepiidae; genus Ascarosepion; species Ascarosepion bandense. Next base: position 797,732 of record JBBBDQ010000209.1, on the reverse strand, counting down.
CAACAGACAAGACGAAACTCCAATTATCGACAAGGATTTCTTGTTTATACTTGTGAATTCACCGAATAAGTTTGCTAAGTCCTCGTCAACATTTTATTTTATAATCGTATTGCCACTGGTGCGCAAGCGGCTATATGAGAAGAGAGCGAAGCGTAAGAGGAAAAGGTTACTGGGGAGTCGGAGAATGGATAAAAGATGAATGGGAAGACTGTTGTGAAGAGTTAAGTGAGAGTAGTGCAAAAAAAAAGGAGAAAAACAGGATACAGCGGGTGTCGGGAAAACGATTAGAGAAAGATGGGAGGGTAGTACATGGGAGTGAGATGGAAATTGACACTGCATTTAAACTCTTAGAGATTGTAGCTATTAGAAAAGCAAGTATATGGAAGGGAGTTCAATCCTGGGAAGTGCGAGAAAAGATGCTGTTAGACGGTTATATAGTAACGGTTATATTTGACTGTTTTGACTGTAAAAGGGTGGGACCAGTTGCCAGTAAAGTCTTGTATAGTGGGTACCAGAAAGCTAAGCAGAAACCGTAATAATATTTGTAAAAGAGACAGACGGGAGCCAAATCTAGTCGGTGAGAAGGTGACTGAAGTCGGGCTTCCAGAATCTTACTACTAGAATATATTATACTGCAAAAGTTTTCTCCACAGAATGTATCTTTACTTTTGGTGTATATGGCGTATATTATCAATTTCTGATATTTAGTGACATAGAAATAAAAATTAAAAAAGAATAACAAGCAAAATCAAATCCATCACCTTTAAAAATAGTTGTATAATCAGAATTGCCATATCACAAAGCCATATTTCAACCCAGAAAATGATCCTTCACAACCCGGATAAAAGGTAGCCAACCAATGAGAATCAGAATTGCCATACCACAAAGCCATATTTCAACCCAGAAAATTATCCTTCACAACCAGGATAAAAGGTAGCCAACCAATGAGAATCAGAATTGCCATATCACAAAGCCATATTTCAACCCAGAAAATAAACCTTCACAACTAGGATATAAGCTAGCCAACCAATGAGAATCAGAATTGCCATATCACAAAGCCATATTTAAACCCAGAAAATGATCCTTCACAACCAGGATATAAGGTAGCCAACCAATGAGAATCAGAATTGCCATACCACAAAGCCATATTTCAACCCAGAAAATAAACCTTCACAACTAGGATATAAGGTAGCCAACCAATGAGAATCAGAATTGCCATACCACAAAGCCATATTTCAACCCAGAAAATTATCCTTCACAACCAGGATATAAGGTAGCCAACCAATGAGAATCAGAATTGCCATACCACAAAGCCATATTTCAACCCAGAAAATTATCCTTCACAACCAGGATATCAGGTAACCAACCAATGAGAATCAGAATTGCCATACCACAAAGCCATATTTCAACCCAGAAAATAAGCCTTCACAACCAGTATATAAGGTAACCAACCAATGATAATCAGAATTGCCATACCACAAAGCCATATTTCAACCCAGAAAATAAGCCTTCACAACCAGGATATAAGTTAGCCAACCAATGAGATTCAAAGCAGCACTATTTAATAGATCTCTCAAGATGTATAAACCGAGATGGACAATCAACCAAAACCAGAAGAATAAATACATTCGATCTCGAGGTTATCGTAACAACACCACTTTCAGTCAAAATGATACCAGCTGGTGAACTAAAACGTCTAAGCTAACCTAATACATTTGAAAATATACGCTTTTTCTTATATTAGCTTTTAAGCACCCGCGTAAACAGTTGAAAGCAGGTATACCTTCTTTCCCCGACATTGTTTAGCAGCCGGGTACTACATTTGGATATACACATACATACATACATACATACATATATATATATATATATATATATATATATATATATATATATATATATCGTTCATTCAGCATGTTTACATGGTATATCAAACACTTAAATCTGCCTCCATAGCTTAAAGGTAAAATCGCCAACTGCTGCCATTTCGATTGGGTTTCAATACTGGGTAAAAAGGTAATCGGATATTTAAACGCACTGATGAGGTGTGATACAGCGAAACGGATCTGTCTGCAGATGACTATATATATAGTTTTAATAGCTAATATTAATAATTTCTTTTGCAATTTACCTCTAAGCATTTTATTTCGGATTTATGACCTATATATATATATATATATATATATATATATATATATATATATATATATATAATTATTAATATTAGCTATTAGCACTATATATAATATATAGTCATCCGCAGACAGATCTGTTTCGCTGTGTCACAGTTCATCATTGCGGTTAGACATCCGACTGATATATATATATATATATATATATATATATATTACGGAAAATCCCGATGAGTTACGAAATGGTTTAACAACCGACATATTGAATTTAAATAATAATGTTCAAACAAATAATATCATTCATATATATATATATATATATATATATATATATATATATATATATATATATATACTTTTTGCTGAATTCTTTCTGTGGCCCTATTATATCCCAGGACATGTTGCATTTGAATAGGTGAACGTTCAGCTTTCACCTTATCTTTTTGTACCATTATATTCTGTTCTACAAAGATTTATGTTGTATTTATCATGCATTATGTTTTTCTTTTAATCGTTAAGAACGTCAACATACACCTAAACCAAAAGTAGATATAAATGGTGGAACTGACGTTGTCATAATATAAACTCCAGAAATTTTCTATAATTTTCCCTTACGATACGGGCTTCATTCTTTCAGGATATAAGACTGGCTAACATTCGAATCTCCAGTGAATAAGGTCGCCATATCTTCTTGGTTGCTTCTGCTATACATCTCGATATTCTTGATAAAACCCACAGAATGATTCGCAATGTAATCTGTCTTAACGTGACTTGTCAACTTCAGTCAAATTCTCATGAATGTGACATGACATTTGTGTCTTTTCTACAAATATTTGCATCCCAATTTCTCTGATGAGCTTTTCTTCCTGGTGCCCCGACCGGATGAATTAAAACGCGCTACTTGATTGGCATATACACTATCGGTCATAGCTATTAGGTCACCCCAGTTTTTAAAAGAAATGATGTATTTCATACTATTTTTAATGGACAATTCTAAATAAAAATAGAATGGTTCTTTTGTTATTATTAATTTCCAAAATTTTACAAGGCAAGGAAGCAAAGATGAATTCATCAAAATCACCCTAAATTTTCTCCATACTTTCATTGATGAAACTGCAATATAGGTAATTATAAAATATTTATAAATTCATTTGATGCACATATTATTGTGCAGTATTAACAAAAGAACCATTCTATTTTCATTTACAATTATTAACTTGGCAATAAATATTAAAAAATAGTATGAAATACATAACTTTTTGAACACTGGGGTCGCCTAATAATTAAAGCCGGCAGTGTAGTTCTCACCCTTTTACTGTTGAAATAGTTAAATGTAAACATCACTAAATCAATATTCTCTTTTTTGCATTTCTCGCTTGTTGAACCCCCTTCCGTTTACTTGCTGTCCTAATAGCTACAATCTTCAAAAATCTAAATTCTACGTCAAGTGTTTTCTTCCATCTTCTTGAATGCCGTTCATGTTTTATCCTTTATTCAATATCCCATGTATCCTGTCTTTTCACTCATTGTGACCCCCTGAGTACTAGAGATGGTCCTGCTTTGCTTGGGGTGTGTGGTAAACACGGTCCTAGACGAAGCAAGAGGCTTAGGGTTGCCTGTGTCTTTTGTGGTTGCAGATCGGGTGCTGGATGAGGTAAACAAAATGGCGGCAAAGCTTGGAATGACTGTGCGCGTGCGATGGATAACCGAAAAGGAGGCTCACACGTATGCAAATCATTGACGGCACGAGAGAGACGGACAGTTAGCGCAGCAGCAGCAGCAGCAGCAACAACAAGAAGAACAACAACAACAACAAGTTAGCGCAACAACAACAACAACAACAACTCGAACTCTTTTTCCTGCACATAATACACCACTAATACAGGTCTTACGGCCTATCAAGTTGAATACACCGGTTCTTGCTCGATCACCAAAGTTAAGCAACGTTGAGCCTGGTCAGTACTTAGATGGGTGACCGCTTGAGATTACCAGGTGCTGTAAGCATATAGTGATGGTTGTGCGATGTGGTGCAGTGGATATCTGCTCGGAAAGAGAAATCGGTGAGCCGAGTTCGAATTCCAGTTGAATACCCTGCATTCACCTAAGCACTGGTACCTTTGGGAAAAGTATATATCCGTCCCTTCCCTTCGGTTATGGGTTAAATAACAAAGGAGGACTTGGAGACCCTGCTCCTAAAAATATATCCCAATGAATCTTGATACTCGAAAAGAAAAATGTATTACTAGACACAAAAACCTATATAAACAGCAATAAATTGTTGAAAGACAAAGGTTTTACCAGCAATAAATAAAGTTTAGTTGGCATAAATGACCCACCGAGGTTGATTTGCCATAAAAACAAAACAACCAACCACAAATACAGGGTGAAATAACAACAAAAAATGACAAATTTTCTCCTCTATGATTTCTGAGCTTTCCTCGAGAAGTTGCCTGTGTATAAAACTAGAAATATATATATTTTTTAATCATCTCATCCCAAGCAAGCCATTCTACTGCCACTGTTGCGCAGGGGGTTACATAGTGGAAAGTGATGAGAAAGAGGGGTTAGTTATAGGAAATGTCAGGGGAATGGTAAAGACGGATGAGGATAACGAGGATGTGGGTGGAATAGATGTAAAAGGAGCCTGTCAGAATCGATGCGACTTAGTGTGATAGGAAATGTCTATTGGCCTTACATTTAAATTCCTGGAGATTGTAGCTGTCAGGGAAGCAAGTATATGGAAGGGAATTCCACAGGTGGAAAGTGCGTGACAAGAAGCTATTAGAGTAGAAATTGTGGATACATTTTATCGGTTTCACTGTAAAATGGTGGGACCTTGTTGCTAATCTAGTAAATTCATAACTAGGCGGCACCAGTGATCTAAGTTCATCGGAGCAGAAGCCGTGAAAGTATTTATAGAAGAAGCATAGTGAAGTCACGTTCCGCCGGTGAGAGAGCGACTGCAGCTAAGTCGGTATCGATCACATTGCAGATTTTGGATTTTGTCAAGAACCCGGAAATGAATAGCAGGAGCACCCGACCACATGTGGAAGTAGTATTCAATACACGGGCGGATGGTAGATCTATAGATGTGTAGGATGGACTCAGGCGGGAAAAAACTTCCTCGCCCTGCACAGTGAGGCGACCATCTTGGCAGCGGATTTAGCAATGGATTCGATATACTCATTCTACTTGAGGTCCTCTGAGTGTGTGAAGCCAAGGAGGCGTAGTATTTTACTCTCAGGGAGGCTAGCCTGTTTCCTGCTAATGGGCGGGGTAGGATAATATAAAAAAAAGACAATGCTATTTCTTCAAGCATCGTTCTTGATGGGAAAAAAGGGATACAAAAGTTGACATTTTAATTGCGTGGAAGGTCACTATTTAGTTTCAATGAAAGAAATAAAGAAAGAAGGGAATATAGAAGTGTTTAATGTTTTCAGTTAAATGGAAAAATCGTCAATTTCAAATCTTTTTATTTGTGCCCCCTTACTTCTTAAAATAACGAGCAGCATTCATATTTTTCAGATTTTTATTGCTATATTTTGTTAAAGTTATTAAATTCAAATATTTAACGATTGTTATATATTCTTTTGGTCCGTGTGGAATTTGGAGGCGTTGCAGTTCGTCATTTTTACGGTGAAAAAGTTAATTTGGGTTCAGTTTATGTTTCGTCATTTATCAGAGCGAAGAAGATAATCAGCTTTTAGTTCGAGTCGAAATGTTTGCAGTTTATTTTCGTCAACGAAGCAGCAGTTTATTCTCATTAATTTTTATTCAAGTTTATTTTCTTTGAAGAGTATACAACACTATACAGAAGGGGAAGATCTTCGGATATTTTATTGCTGTATAGCATTTATTTTTGTATGACTTGAAATGAGTTTATTTAAGCATTAACTTAAGAATTAAGATTCATCATATTATGAAAAAAGAACAATATGTGAAATTCACACGAGCTTTTCTGATAGTATATATTATAATATATAACAATTTAATTATATAAAATAATAAAATAATAATGATCACTATTATTTCATTACTAGTTTTCTTCTGACTTATAATTAAAACTTGCTATAATTATAAGGCAGCAAAATATGGTGTCGCAAATCGGAATCGATCGTCTTTACTATTGTCTGTTGTCTTATAAAAGAAAAGTGAAAGCGTTAACAATTATTCATGAATCGAACTTACATTTGAAAAAGATTGGATTCAGGGAAAAACGGAGCAAAATAACCATAACTATGCTTTCAAAACAAACACAAAAGCGTAATAATTGTTCGGTTATTGAGCAATATTTTCAGGCAGCTGCTATTTAGGAAACTTTTCAAAGACCATTTGGTTCGATTTAAAAAAGAAAACTTTATTGAGGCTGAAAATTGAACGGCATGTCTCGCCATTGTTATATTGGCTTGTTAGTTATGATTAGATGAATTTTAGAGATTACAACGCTAAAGAAATCGAAGGAGCGGTGAACAGTTCACCGCATAACAGGAAGCTTTTAAGCTCGTTATGCTGTAGTGCAGTGGATATCGACTCGGAACGAGAAATCAGGGTGCCGAATTCGAATTCCAGTTGAGTTCACTTACGCACAAATACCCTTGGGAAAGATATTAATCCGTCTCTTCCCTCCAGTAATGGGTTAAATAATAGGACAGATTGGGTTTTATAGTCTTGGCTAGCAACCGGTCTACCGCACAAAAGCAATAGCAACCTACTGCTGGATAATCTTCTGCTCAGTCAGTCATTTTTTTTTTTTTTTTTTTTTTTTTTTTTTTTAATCATCTCACCCCAGGCAAGGCATTCCACTGCCACTATTGCGCATGGGGCTACATAGGGGAAGGTAAAGAGAAGGAGTGGATAGACATAGGGAATGTCAGGAGAAAGGTGATAGATGAGTAAGGATAGCGAGGATGAGTGTCGGGCAGATGGGAAGAGTGTTTGATAGAATGGGAGCAGGTTAGTGTGTTAGGAGGTGTGTATTGACCTTACATTTAAACTCCTGGAGATTGTAGCCGTCGGGGAAGCAATCTTTTGGAAGAGAATTCCACAGTCGGGAAGTGCGAGGAAAGAAACTGTTGGAGTAGAAGTTACGGCTGCATTTTATCGATTTCACTGTAAAAGGGTGGGATCTATTTGCTAATCTAGTATCTCGTGCAAATTCGTATTTAGGGGGCACCAGTGATCTAAGTTCATCGGAGCAGAAGCCGTGAAAGTATTTATAGAAGAGACACAGCGAAGCCACGTCTCTCCGGTGGGAGAGAGACTGCAGGCGGTCTGCCAAGTCGGTATCTATCACATTACAGACCCTCCTCTGAACCTTATCGAGAAGCCCGAGGAGAACAGCAGGGGCACCCGACCAGATATGGCAGCAGTATTCAATGCACGGGCGGATGGTAGATTTGTAAATGTGCAGGATAGATTTAGACGGAAAAAACTTCCGGGCCCTACACAGAGAACCGACTTTCATAGCAGCGGATTTAGCAATGGATTCGATATAGTCATTCCATTTGAGGTCCGCTGAAAGTGTGAGACCAAGGAGGCGCAGTGTTTTACTCTCTGGGAGGCAAGCCTGGTCCATGCTAATGGGAGGTAGGTGAGATTGTCGATGATGGTTAATTGACAGTAGCTTCGTTTTAGAAGCATTAAAATTTACTAGCCATTTCTTACCCCAGTCCAATATGGATTGGAGGTCTTTTTCAATCTCGGCTGCAAGTTTAGCTTTGACGCCTACACCAGATTTTTGTAGGAGGCGAGAGTAAACTGTGGTGTCATCGGCGTACAAACCTATTTGGGTTCTTATGGAATCAGGGAGATCATTAATATATATCAGGAAGAGTGTAGGACCTAAGATGGAGCCTTGGGGGACACCTGCGTTTGTATGGTAGTTCTGAGAGGCATGTCCGTTTAATACCACTTTCATTGTGCGGTTAGAGAGGAATGACTGGATTAGTTCAAACAAATGTCCAGTCATGTCACTTTCGAGACATGATCGCCCAAAGTGTGTATCACGTATGGAACTTAACTGACTGACTCATGAGATATTTCGAAGTGAGTCCTTCTGTAAAAATAATTTCAGCTCAGTCGTATATTTTATAAAAATAATCTTAAATCCTAAAAATCACACTTAAAAAAATGGGAATCGTCTCTTATCCTTTATGTTTTTTCTTTATATTTTCCAGTTTTTTGCTTTTTATATTTTATCGTACTGCCTTATTTCTTTTGATATGTCTAGACTTATTTCTCAAAACATTGATACACAGTTTGTATAAGTTCCCACACACAATTTCTTTAAATAATAATAATTACCTTCAACTAACTTCATTCATCTCATTTGATGAACTTCTTTCTTTTTAGTTTAATTTTATTGTTTATCTCCATATCTATATATATGTAATGAACACAAACAAGTTCTAGATTTAAAGATTCAAATGCTAAGCACTGACTCATTGAATTTGTTAAAAATAAACGAATTTTCTCGAATTTACAAACGTTGTTTAACACACACATGACTCTTGAATTTTCACACCTCGATGCGAAATATTTTTCAGCCAATAGAAAACTAGGAAATATCTAAAAAAAAAGAAAAAATTCAAATAATCATTAATTATCAAAAAAGAAATTCTTTTTACGGACTCTTTTCGCGAGCCCACGCGTAGTTTGTTTGTCGTCCAATAGAAATGCCAGAATCACATCCTGTAGTAAATTCCAAAATTACTTTTTCGAAATAAAAGATGGACAAGTTTCGACAGTCGCCAGAGAGAAATGATAGGAGCGTAATTAACACGTCCCTTGACAAACGTCAAGCGATCGCTATTATTGTCTATATCTTTCTCTCTCACCTCATTCCTTTACTATTCACCCTGGGGAAAAATTTCAAAGACAAGTCCACACAACAATAAACCCTCATGCATACATACACTCATACATTGCTTCTTACGTACACATAAACTCGTTCTTGCAAGGGCTACTACGAACCCTTGATACCCTTAACTTCTGAATACTGTTTCTCATGACTATTTAACCTCTAGCAAATTCATGTCATTCTTTTCTTTTAATAAATTTCTATCTAAATATACAAAAGGTATACTTTTATTCTTCCACACATTCCAATCTCAAACCTTCTGATGATAGTGAATAATCCTAAGTTGTAGGGTGTTCGCCTATGTATGACACATGGTTAATTCAATAAACATTAACCATCTCCCCCTACAGCTTCATATGCAACCAAGTAAATTAACCACATTTTACTGCCTGATTGAACATATTAGTTTTGGGACATGATTAAATTAAACTAGTACTCAGTTGTATTAAAAAGTGCTCAATACATATATATTGCAAAGCTTTTAAATATATTTATTTGGAAATGAGTTATTTCCGCGACGCAGATTTCATACTTTTGGTACCTTCAGGCGATTTATTTTAACTAATTTTCTAATGTTTTTCAAACGGGCAACTGGGATTTTACAAGCGCCCGAATGGAAATTTAAAAACAACAGGAAATGTTCACAATTCGGGAGAATTTACTTTTTTCAAACACTTTTATCAAGGTTTGTACGACCGTAAGATATATCTAGAGGTCTGATTACTTCTGGAAATTACTTCTGATCATGCTTTTTTTGTTCTAGAAACAGCATAATGGCTAAAATTTCTTCATGGTAGAATCTACAGAATTCTCCACCGTTGTAAGGTTTGGCTTCTTTTAATATACTTCATGTTATATCAGAGTCTTTTCCACTTCTCAGTTTAAATTACCACGCGCAGCTATCCAGTTTGATACATACATACATACATTATATATATATATATATAGAGAGAGAGAGAGAGAGAGAGAGAGTCATCCGCAGACAGACAGATATGTTTCGCTGTATTACAGCTCATCAGTACGGTTAGACTCCGATTGCTTTTAACCCAGGATTAAAACCCGACCGAATTGGCGTCAGTCGGTGATTCTACCTCTGGGCTATGGGCGCTCGGTAGAAGAAGGCAGACTTTTTAGCGTGTAAATTGTCATTATACTCGCCCAATAGCCAGAGTGCTCTAATTCATTACTGAATGAGCGATGCGTACATGCCAGAGTAGATACTGTTTTTCAAAGTCTACCATTCTTCCAGAATGCTCAATCAGGGTATGAGAGCGTATATATATATATATATATATATATATATATATATATATATATATGCAGGTTCCCTTAAAAATAAAAATAAGGTATTTTATAATTTTTCACGTGTTCTTAAGATTTTTTCTTTGCAGAACCCAAATTATATAAGATTTGTTCAAAGGTTTTACACTTTCGACCACTTTCAGCTATACTTTTAGCCATCATCAAGAATTAATTTTGTTTTAGCTGTAAATAAACATGTGTAAAGTTTATGCATATAGTATCTTCTATATGTTAAGTTTCGAACGCGGTAAGCACATTGTGACCGTCATAACTGATGCTATTAAATGCATGATTCATTTTTATTAGTAGTAATTTTATTATTTTTAATTTTATTATATTTAATCTTTTTTTGCATGTCGATGACCCTATCATGTATGTAATGTCAACAACTATACCATGGATGAGCTCTGGAAGATATCGATGTGTGTTTAAATGAGATCGGATGGAATTCTTGAGGGAAAGGTGCAACATCATTCTTTTCGTCCATTTTCTGTTGCTGTAGCCAATGTAATTGTTTTCGGATTTGGATAGTTGAGAAACTCAATTTTTCAAAGGACATACAAATTTGTAAACGACACTGGTTCTCTGTAGTTTAGATGTTGCGGGTGAATTATTTATTATTGACGATGAGTTTGGCAGTTTTTAATATTTTGTTATGGATAATTAATTTTTTTTTTCTTTGAGTTGGTCAGTGTTGCGTAATTTTAGATGATATTGCGAAGTGAAGATTCGTCTTGTCTGTAGTCATTCTTCATTTGATTTTTGTAAGAAAATATTAATGTTACTGTTTTTATTCATGGTAGTTGCCATTGGTTACGTTACAAAAAAAAGATTGATATCGTAGTCAAGTAAAGAGTTTGGAAAGCCGTTGTTGACAAGCGTCTTTTTCATATTACGGAATTTTTTAAAGAAAAGTGGTTGAGAAGATGAATTCTCGTACGCTCTCGTGAGGAAATTTTTAATAACGCCAATTTTGTATCAAAGAGGACATTGACTAATTAAGGTGGCAAGAATTTTTGCTGGTGGGTTCAATATTTATCAAATTTTGATAATGGTTAAAAGTATAGCATAAAGCGCTTGAATATACAAAATATTTTAACAATACTTATATAAGTTGATTTCTGAAAGAAACTCTAAGAACATGATGTAATGAATACGTAATGAATATGCATACACCTTGGTTCCTGCTCACTGTAATGTGATTGGCTAGTATCAGCCATAAATATAGACGAAGACGAGGACTCATAAAGGTCTACTAGTCTACCACTAGAGGTCTACGCCCGTAGGTCTACCGCTAGAGGTCTACGTCTGCTGTCTACGCCTAAGTCTCATGATAACTGCATACGACGAGTACTGTCCATTACGTCTACTTGCTAGATTGTTCGACCAGTTATATTTGCCTAAACCGCTTAGCTATTCCGAATTATATATATATATAAAGTTTAAAACAATTGACCTCATAGTCTATAATAACCCAACAAGCACTAAACTAAATTCTTTACAAAAATCCAATGTAGCGTACCAATTTACATGCCCATTCAGAGATTGCATCTCTGATACTAATCAAAAACCTAGTACATATATTGATTTTACTACAACCACGCTCTCCCGTAGACTTACATGTCATCTTTTTGATCAGAGTACTATTAAACAACATTTCTCTGAAAAACATAAACATGTAGGTAATATCAGACAGATTTTGGTCAACAATACGGTGATCCTTACTCATACACACAGTAAGAGGAACCTGCAGATATTGGAGGCCATGTACATCAAATCAAAACAACCAACACTCAATAAAATCAACTTTAAAACAGGAAATAACATATTACATTGCATTTGACTACATGGTTTTGTTGTCATTTCGCGCTATCCCGCGGTGTGATGTCATAAAACCGCATCGCAAACTTAAGAACTGCGTTTATTATTTTTCGTAACTATTGCCGTTGCCAAGCGGAGTTTTATGTCAACACAAAATAAAATAGTCGGTGATGGTGGATTTTATAATATTTCAGTTTAAACTACCTCTCTGAAGATGGCTCATGTGAGCCGAAAGCTTAGAAGAAAACCAATAAATAATTATCCAAATGTTGGAGAATTTTTGTCTTTATTTTCAACTGAAATTAAAGCAAAAATACGACGTTTAGAACGGCTCATGATTAAACATAATAGACATTCATTGTCTCTTATATTTATTAACATATGTTTAGAATATATATATACCTACCGTGACATATGAGAACACTTGAAAAATTAGATAAAAAAATCTTAATGATAACATCTTTTCACTCATTTTTAATGAAACTTGTGTAAAAGATAGGTTGATGCCGTGTACACAATATATATCAAAGAATATGGAAGTCAACATCCGGAGATGGCAGGCTCTTTGATTCTAAATGTATATCAGATCTGTTGACTTTAAGTACTTTATTACCGACCTGCCGAGGTTTCGCTCTTTCTTTTCTACAATATTTTCATGGCAAATTCTCTGACGAGATATTTTCCTTGGTACCACGAATATCTGAATTTAAGCATTGTACTAGCCAGGATTTGTAATCGGAGGCCACAATTTGAATAACATACAGCACTCAGACGATACAGTGCTGATTGCAGACACGGAAACGAAACTACAAGACCTCCTATAGAAGGTAGCTGAAGAGAGTGACAAAAAGAGACTACAAATAAACTGAAAGAAAACTGAATGTATGGTCATCAGCAAAAAGAGCAGCCCGAAATGCCAAATACAGTTGGGATATACTAAAATCAAGCAGGTACAAAAATTTAAATACCTGCGAAGCGTTCTACCAGAAGACGGAAAGTGAGAGACAGAGACCCGAAGGCGACTTGGCATGACGAAGGACGCGTTCCTGAAGTTGAGTAACGTATTAAGAAACAAAAAATATTTTACTAAAAACAAGGAAGAGAATACTAGATTGCTGTATTATGTCAGTTCTTGAATATGACAGTGAATGCTGGACAATATCTTCAACGATGAAGGAAAAACTCGAAGCAACTGAAATGTGGTTCTACAGAGGGATGCTGCGGATATCATGGACCGAGCATGTGAGCAATGATGATGTGTTGGAAAGAATGACAATGAAAAGGAAATTACTATTGAGCATCAGGAAGAGACAACTGAAGTTCCTGGGCCATGCAATAAGGAAGGAGGACTTGGAGAACTTGATACTAACAGGCCAGAGAGAGGGGAAAATAGACAGAGGAAAGCAGTGGATAACATATTTGAAGGTCATGTGCATGTGGATGACAGAACGGGGCTTGCGAGATGTTACAGAAGAAAGCATGCTAAGATCCAGCAGATATAAGGAGAAGTTGAAGTCTATGATCGCCTACGGCCTGAAAGAACAAGGCACATAGAAGAAGAAGAAGACTAGATTGGAATCTCAGTCTCACTGTTTTACTGTTGAAAAATCTAGATGCAACCGCCACTTCTCTTCCAATAGTTTCTTTTGTCACACTTCCCAAAAGTGGATGTCATTTCCATTCATTTACTTCCCATATAACTACAATCTTCAAAACTTTAAATGTCACATCAATCGTGATCTTTGGTCTTCTTGAACTCGTTCATCTTCTGCCCTTTTCTTAAGCCTTCCTATACCCAGTCTTCTCTTCATTTCCTATAAACCCCTGCATAGTATTGCCGCCTTGCTTGGATGAAATGATTAAAAAGATATCGTGTAATAATGATTTTATTTGATGACAGCTGAATTAGAATGTGTTGTTCTTTATTATTTTTGCCATGACTGTGGAATTCTGTGTATGGTACGATCGTCGGATTCACAACAGATGTACATTACTGTAGCTTAGATATTTTTCTAGAAAAATGATTGGATTAATAACGCTATTATGGATGATTAATTGAGATGCCTACAAAAACTCTTGAGCACTCTTAAAATGTGTTTAGAAACCGTCAGATTCAAAAGCGAAATTGAGAGAACAATTAAACGCGGTTGTTCACAAAAGGGAGAGCACAATATGCGACTTAGACAACGGGGATGTCAAAATCAAACTGCAGCGGAATTTTATTTATCATAAATAATAAACGCTAGATAAGGTGCCAAAAACAAGCGCATAATACATGCAAAAACTACATTTTTCTGACTGTTTTTGTTCTCATGGATGGCGAAATATCATTACTAAAAAAGAGTATTAGTTCCTGTATTCCAGTGAATATTGAACAATTTCATCACACACGATGCAATACAACTTAGTAGCCGTGATATGGTTAAAATGATTTATGTTGAAAATATCATACGACAAATGGGAAAAGTTAAAAGGATTATTACCCAGTAAGTTAAGTTTTAACCATGATACACGCTTGTACAATCATGTCTCAAAAGACGTATCACTGAATGGGCAAACTATTTGTCCTTAGTAGTTTGTCTTTAGTTTCTGCGGTAGAATGATTGCCAACTAAAAGCTATAGAACCTAATCGGTCCTGTTATTTAACCCATATCTGGAGGAAAAGAGATAGACTAATTTTTTTTTAATCATTTCACCCCGAGCAAGGCAGAAATGCCACTGATGAGCGGGAGGCTATATAACTGTAAAAAGATTAATTAGGAAAGAGTGAGGAGTACAAACTAGTTAGAAAGGAGCAATAGAAAGCTGAGAATGTAGGTGCGATGATAGATACATAGGTGGAGAGAAAGGGAAGGATATACGGGGGTGGGGAGAGAGCTAGAGTGCAGTGGTTAATAGATGTGTATTGACATTGCATTTAAATTTCTGGAGGTTGTAGCCGTCAGACTCTGATATAACATGAGTGCGAGAGAAGAAGCTGCAGGAGTAGAATTACCTTTTTAGGAGTATTTGCGCATAAGTGAATGCAACGAATTCAACATGAATTCGAACTCAGTTCTCCGAATATAGGAATTACAAGAAACTATTGTTGCTAATGATCTTGAAAAGAATCTTAAATTTTTGGAAACACATTATGAGGAAAGAGCATTTGGAGAATTTAATAATCGCAGGATACATCGAATGGAAGCAAAAGAAATCAGGGAACAATGTATTTTATAAGAATAATTTTTTGGATTGATGAACTATTTTAATCATTTAATTGTTTGTCTATAAGCATACAAGACATTTGCTCCAAAAGAAATTGCAAATTATTCTCATATTCTTCCGTGTAGATCGAGCTTTTCCAACTCTTCATCCGTTATTCGTGCTGCAGTTTATCAACTTTTATATAAACCTAGAAAACCAGGCGCTACTCAATCTTTATTTATTAGCTGACTTTACTAGTAACACTTAAAACATGAAATATACTAACCGGCCATAATTATTAGGCCACCCCAATTTTTTTTTATAAGAAATGATGTATTTCATACTATTTTTAGTATTTATTGCCAAGTGGATAATTCTGAATGAAAATAGAATTATTCTTTTTTTATTATTACTTTGCAAAAACTTACAAGGCAAGGAAGCAAAGATGAACTCATTTGAATTAACCTAAATTTTCTTCATTCTTTCATTGAGGAAACTGCAATATAGGTGATTACTAAATATTTATAAATTGATTTGATACACATGTTATTGTGCAGTATTAACAAAAGAACCATTCTATTTTCATTTACAATTATCCATTTGGTAATAAATACAACAAAATATTATAAAATACATCAATTTTAAAAACACTGGGGTGGCTTAATAATTATGGCCGGTAGTGTATATGACACCTCATCCTGAACGAATTCGAAAAAAAAAACGCACTTGTTCGCCGTACATAGGTCAGTTTACTGAAGATAAGGCAGACCGATGTTGACTTATATATCTATAGTTTAAAGAAGAATGATCTTATTTAGATTACGTATATATTCAGACTGTTGTCCTCAGTTTTTTTTTTGTTATCATAACATTTTATACCTGAACTGAAGTTTTTAATTAATAAAAAAGTTTCAGTTCAGAATTCTCCGTAGATTTATGTATAAAACTGGTGATGAATGGTGTGTTCAATACTTGGTTGCAACAGAAGGAACAAAATCTTAGAGAGTAGAGTAACTAAAGGAAAGTAACTGAAACTGAGATATCCGAAAAAGACATGGCATGCGGAAATAGAACTATTTAAATTTAAGGATTGATAAAATGTGTGTTGTGGTGCAGTGGATATCGGCTCGAAAGGAGAAATCGGAGCACTGATTTCGAATTCCTATTGAATTCATTGCATTTATTTACGCGCAAATACCCCTGAGAAAGGTATTAATCCATCTCTTTTCCCTCCAGCTATGGGTTGAATAACAGGACAGATTTGATTCTATATGTTTGGTTGACACCCAGTCTACCCCAGAAATAATCGCAACCAACTGTGGGAAAATCTTCTGTCCAGTCAATCATGTTTTTTTCAAGACATGACTTAAATAAATTCCTATCAGCAGTATAAAGTGTATAAATATAATAGTAAATAAATTTGAAAAAAAAAAAGAATTCCTAAAAGAATCTATAAGTAAATGTTTGAGAAGAATTTTTTAAAAGATGTCTTTATTTTTATAAATTTCAGGCAGTACCACTGCAAACATTTTCTTGTTGCTATGGCGAATCTTCGTCGCCTAAGATGTTGTGGCCTGGTTGGGCCAGGAAGAAAAACACGGAGATATAAAGGTAGATTCGAACAGTGTATTAGAATAACATAACATATATACAAATATGATATTTAGTAGTCAGCAAATATAGAAGTGTACGCCAGAATTCTATATTTATGTTACATTTTGACTGCCTTACGACTGTCGCTTGACTGCTTCACAGCTGCGGCCCCGGAATGCACGTAGGTTAGTATTTGTTGACAGAAAAAGAGTTCATTCACTGTAAATAGAGCACTTGCGGAGAAACGATTTAGAATTATGAGCATGAAGTATTATTTCATTTTCCAGCGTATTATAGAAAGCCAGCCCCTCTACTGTATGCTAGATTTTGCTAATCGTTATAATCATTAAAACACAAATTTATGGGATTCCAGGCGGAATATTTTTATGAAGATCTTATTGATCCCTATTGATTCATGCTTAGCAACTGCCAGTTTATACAAGTTAAAGATCTTTTAGTGAGAATTTTAAAGAAAGGCGTTTTATGGGCCATATAAAAATTTAATGTTTGTCGAATAAGTTAAGCCAAGCTTGCCAAAATGCTCCTGGGATCACGCGCAATTATTTCCCATTTGTACTCTCATACAATTCTTTTTTTAGCTGGCTCGGCACGAGATTGAAAACTAACCAAAGAAATATGAAAAGCATGCATAAACAAAATTTAGATGAAACTAGAGCATTTTGAAAGCGTTAAAACAATTCCTTATCAATAAAATATAAATGGTGTTAATCGGGATTTTCCTCTAGGACTCTATATTGAACTGCTGAGAATTCATAGCTGTAATTACCGAATAGATTTGTACCACGTTTGCCTTTTCTCCGTTTCCGAGCTGTCGAAAATGTCAGGATGACCAATGCTGGTATTAATACTAAGGAAATCTTGGCTCCAAATGGTTCTTCTTTTACTTTTCACCATTGCTTTCTCTGATTCACGTTTTTTTTTTATTTGTCTATTTGTCTATTCTTCTTTTTCTTCTTTTTCTTCTTCTTTTTCTTGCTTCCCTTTTTTCTTTTTATTCTCAATCTTGATTAGTGTCGTTTCAATTCTATTTTATTTTCAATCTATTCTATTTTTTCATTTTCTTCTTTTTACTCTTTCTTTCTTTCTTTCTTTCTTTTTCATCAGTGTCGTTTCCATCTGACTTTTTCTTTATTCTATTTTTTCGTTTGTTTTCTTATTTCTATTTTTCTTCTTCACATCATTTCCTTTTCTCATTCATCTCCATCTTCTTCTTATTCTTCTTATTCTTCTTATTCTTCTTCTTCCTTTATTCTATTCTTCTTATTTTTCTCCTTCTTTTCCTGATTTAATCCTTCCAGTTTTTTCTTCATCTTCTTCTTCATTGTGTTCAACTTCTTCATATTCTTCTGTTTAACCTTCTTCTTCTTCTTCTTCCTCTTCTTCTTCTTCTTCTTCTTCTTCTTCTTCTTCATTTGCCAACTTCTTTTTTATTTGGTTCAACTTCTACTTCCTCTTACTTAACATTTTTCTTTCTATTCTTCTTATTTTTATTCTTCTTCCATCATTTCTTCTTCCCACTTTCTTCATTTTCGTCCTTGGCAACCTTTTCTCATTCCCCTCTTTCGCTTCTTACCACCTTTTACTCCTATCCTAAATGATGTTCTTTCACAATCTAATTTATACTACCACCTTTCTTTTTTCTTTTATCCGCCATCTTTTAATATATCTGATTAATCCAACCCCCAAACCTTATTCGATTAGAATACGAACACAAACCTTTAAAAAAAAAAGTAAGAGAGAGAGAAATTCATTGTTCAATTATCTTAGAAGGTTTTGGTTTCTGCCGTTGAAAGATCATGTTTACAAAAAATGTATAGATTTTTCCTTTACAAGGTCGACGATTATATGCTTCTATTGCAGCCAACGGGATTGACTATTTTTTGTTGAACCAAATGATAGATTATGCAAAAAGAGGATCATCTGATATTCAAAGAAGATTTATTATCGTCACTGCACAAGAAATTGCAACAGTTTTGCATTATTTCCGTATTCCCTAAGTTTCAACCGATTCGTTCTCTGGTCTTCTTCATTGTGTACAATTCTAAAATGAGTCCTTTTCATTGTGCCAACATTCGTTAAGGCTGTTATGCTCGCTTTTTTATTGCATAAAATACTTAGATAAATTTTTGTCATTATAGTGTAGGTAATCTCACTTAGATTTGTTAAAGCTCCCGCGAGGGGGCGCTCTTTAAGCCTCTATAAAAGGAATCATATTCTGTCTGTTTCACTTTAGCACTGGCTTTCAGAAATAATTACATGTAGATAGGAGCGCTGTCTTTTCTATTCTTTAGTCCTCATTTGATCTTAGAAATCCCCACACTTACACACTCGTGTCTATCGCACACGCTTATTACACAGAAACAAACTCGTAACTCGTTTCAATGTTTTTTTTCTTTTCAATACAACTGTGCACACAGTTCTTTTTGTTAATAACATTCATTTTTGTTTGCTATATATTCATTATTTTGTCCTTATGCAACGGAGAAACGTTGTACAAATGGCTCAAAAATGAGGTAAATAGTCTGAATAATGTAAATACTGTAAATACTACCTCATCTCGGAAATATAGACAAATAGAATGATATATAATTAAAGTTCGTACAAATGGCAGCAAAGATGAGGACAATCGTCCGAATAATTTAAAAACTGTAAATACTATCTCATCTCAGGAATATAGACAGTCACCTTGTCTGTTTCATTATAATTTAGCTACATTTTGAGATATTCGCTCGTTTTGAAAATACTGCTTAAGTACACTGCGTCTCCTCGGCCTCACACTCTCAGCCGATGTCAAGTAGAATGAATACATCAAATTTTTAGCTACATCTACTGCTAAAAAGTTTGGGTTGCTTTGCCGAGCAATGATAGTTTTCTCGTCAGAATCAATCATGCGCATTTATAAATCTACCATTTGTGCATGCATTGAAAACTGATGTAATATCTGGTCGTGAGCTCCTCGGGGTTCTCGACAGTATACAAAAGTGGATCTTTAATAGATTTAGCCCGCAATTGGTCGCTCGATTTTTGTAACTTTCTCACCGATGGGATGTGGCTTTCCTCTGTCTTTTCTACAAATAATGTTTACGGCTTCTGCTCTATATCGCGTCAATATTGGCAAGTGTAATTGTTGCTTCTACTCTACATGTTTCTTTTCTCGCAATTACCACCTGTAGAACAACCTTCCGCATGCTTGCTCCCCTAATAGCTCCCCTACTAGCTAACATCTTCAAAGGTTTAAGTGCAAATTCAATGACCGTCTTCTATCTTCTTGACTCCTATATCTCTTACTCTCCTTTCGACATCTACTGTACCTTTTTCCTTTTCCCTATTTCCTCCCCTCTCACTTTAATCCTCTGCGCACCAGTGGCATTATAATAAAGTTTCTTTACCTTCAACATACAGTCAATTTTTTTTCTTAGATTAGGTCATTTGCATGGGTGTGCAGTAATATGAATCTATTTTGGGGGTGTACGATGAAATTTGTTTGGCCTTAAAAAATATTGCATCAGTCGTGATCGCATCAGATTTTATTCCGCCCAGACACTATTATTTCAACTGTCAATTAGTTTCCCAATGACCATCGACTGCGACGGACGTTACTCAAAGAAAGCGTACGAAATTGAAATTGTAACGCTGAACGAACACACTGGCAAGCCTTACAGAGAGAACGTAGATATTGTTGATATTAGTCTTTCAACTGTCAGTCGTATCATCAAGGTAAATAAACAAACTAGATCCATCAGTCCAAAAGGTAAAAGAAAATGCGATCGGAAGAGAAAAAACAACGCCAAGAAATGACATATACATGACCAAGATGAAAGATCCTAGGAAGACATTACTCGTTTTGTTTCAAATAATTTGGAGATGCGTGTAACCGAATAACAGACTAGATTTCTAAACATTCAAATTCTAATCCAAATAATAGTATCGGCAATATGTAGGCTTATACTTTTCCTGTAAGTGTTGACCTCTCTTGATGTCCTTTTATTATTTGAACACTTATTTTAATGTAACCACATTGTGAACATTTATTTATAATAGCTTAACATCGGGAGAGTATGGAGGAAGAAAAGCAATGCGTCTCCTACAAGGAATCTATAGAGACTTGAAAATGAGAACTGAGCAGAGCTCCCAGCCAAATATGACAAGAGTACTGCATGTTAGACCTTATTTTGTTCTTGCAAAGGTAGAGGATAGCATGAAGAGTCAGGTTCATACTGGACTGGAACAGCCTTATCAGAATCACAGACCGATTCGCCCGAATATTATTCCTGTCACTGAAACGTCCTATTTAAAATGCAACGCATATATACTGTTATCATATTCATCTTTAGGATTCGACACGACGCATGACCGATCAGACAAGATGCATGACTCAGGAAATAAGAAATAAGATAACAACGACGCCAGAGTAACCAGAATAAACATGTATTAACAATAATACAATTAATCGAGAGAAGCATGCAAATTACTGTGAAAGTGAATAGAAGAAGGAAGAGTCTCCACCCTTGGACTGTTAAGGAAAGCCAAATGTTCTTTATAAGATTAATAAGAATAAAGTTATGAAAAGAAGATTAAAGTACATACTATTCTTGAATTAGTTGCTGAGTTCCCATTGGAGTTTGTATTGGGAAATGTTTGTGCATATGAATGTATGTGTAAGAAATAAAGTGCGCCCACGATTACTACCTGAAATCGAGTGCGGTGTGTAGGAGTGAGAATTATAAATATGTCCCAACAGCTAGCTTGAGCTGGGGCCTCACTTGAGTTAGGTATGACGCATGTCCCCACGATCGTTGGCCGACGATCGCTGGCCTAACTGGCTTGCCACACGTGGAAGCCTCTTTTTATAGTCGTGCATAATTGCGCGGGAAATTTGGATTTTAACACGCTAACACAGGACGACCACTCAAGATTAACCAGTGACTGCTTGCTAATCTCGCGTGTCTCGTGGATAAAAACACGCGTGTTGTTTTAATGTGTAGATGTGAAAGTGTGAACATACTAATATTTTACACGCTGGATTATGTGTATGTACGTGAGTGTGAATGTGTGAACACCACAAAAATTTCCAGACAAATCATATATAACAAAATACAGCATTTCATCTATAGATTCTTAATTAATCTCGTATGTACAATTCTGTAGGGTCGGGGAATTAAAATGACAAGAAATGTCTGCTTCACATCGTGAAAAGTGGTCACATTATATTCAACCAATGGTACGTTCCCTAACTATTTTAATATCTCTCGTTTCAAGAACGCATACTCAACTTAACAATCGTCCAATTTTTCTGTTTTTAAGATTTTATTCCAATGTTCAATTTTATTTATTTGTTCGGAACCCAAGTCTAAAACCGCGACACTGTGGTTGATTCTGTATAGCGAATGTTTATAATATAGTTCTTTGTAAATTATCAAAACATCTTGCAAACATGCCCTGAATCAAGTTGACCTTTCTAAATTAAACTCGTTTTTTTTACTATCATTGTTTACAAATTCGATCTAAACGAAATATTTTTTTTAGTGACGGAACACACACAGAAAATGTTTTATGAATTAAAAAGCTTCAAATCAAAGAGGCCCGAATATTGAATAACACTTTATAAAAACAGATTTTTATTGATTTAGATGCTTCTGACATCGAAATTTTCATGTATTATGGTTTGTATAAAAAACATAAAAACAATGTGAACTAACAATGTGAACTTTAAGTTGCTATCAAGAAAAACATACGTTTTTAACTAAGAAATAACATTTCCTCAGAGAATCAAGAAATATAGCAGCAAGACGATTTGTTGAAGAACCCATTCAGCTAACAATTTAATCGGTAAAAATGAAATATAAAAGCTTAACTTTGAGGTTTCATTTAAAGCTAATGACAATAGATTCAAATAAGATGCAATGAAATGTCGATGTGCCTTTTGAGTGTTAGATTCTCCCACTCTACTTCCTCATTATGTTTCCATGAAATTTTATCTGTCTTTTTTAAGTTACGGTTATGTTTCTATTTTCTTTAAGGTATCTTCCTTGCTTATAGTATTCGCCCATAAAATTCTCTGAATTCTTCTACATAATCTAAAAAAATTAAATTCAACGTTAATTGTCATTTTCTGTCTTTTTAAATCCCGTTCAATTTTTATCCTTTTCTTAATATACTCTCTACTGAGTTTTTCTTTCACCGTAAAAATCCTGTTAACGAGTGGCGGCTTTACATTGCTTGAATTGAAATGATTTTTTAAAATATCCAATTTATCTTGCCCGCTGTCGCCTCTTAATTTTCGAGGAAATTTTCCAGCAATCAATATTGAAAATCTTATATAAAGGAATGAATTGGCTCCCTTTGTAGGGGTCGTTATAACTGGACCCTGGCTTTGGGCAGAAAGCAGTCTATCACGGTCTCTTTTTTTCTGCGCCACCGACAAATCAACAAAGACAAATTTAACTCCTTAAAACTCAACCAGCAGCTACATAGTGTCCAAAAATATAGCAGCCAAGAAGACAACATAGAATCGAGGATGTCCCAACAGTTGCAGCAAAGCATCCAAAAACTGAATCCTTCTTCAACCAGAAAACAAATAGATTCTGACGTCGCAACAAAAAATCAGAAGCCTAATAACCGAACAAATTTTACTGCCACCAGTTAATTCCTCGCAAAACCAGTTTTTTTTTTTTTTGCAAAGATTTTTAAACCCTATTTTGTAACTTCCGTTTCTTTTTTCCTTTTTCTGCTATAAAGCCTTTTTTCCACTCAAGTTTAGTGGTGTCCTGTTTTCTCTCACCTTGTCGCGTCAATGTTCTTTTACCCTTTTTTTCTACAGAGGACAAATTATTTGTCACAAAAATTCAAATGTGTATAAAAACCTGCACATCAATTCCATATGGGTGGTTTGATATTTCATAATTCAGATTATTTTTGGGAAAGTTAGTGAATCAGAATATATATTTAATTTAAAGTATATATTATATTCTTTAATTTAAAATAGTTGTTATATATTATTTATTCAGCTAACTATACAAGTTAGACTGGTACCTGTCACACTGATTGTTACTTCATAATTATTCAGATACTGACAGGTAGATGTTGATTAATGCTTACTTCCAATCTCCGTCTTTTTTCTGTTTGAACTCAGCGTCACACTGGTAATTTAAATAATAATGTACAAAAATAATACCTGGATAGGTCATCATTTTTTATTTACGTTAATCGGATTAATAAACCTTAATTCTTTCTTCGCTTTAAACAATTTCCGCTATTAATTGTTTTTAAGTATTATTTATATTGTCCACGGCTATATCGTGTTGAATCGTGAATACACCGGTTCTCGTCCGATCACCGAAGTTAAGCAACATCGAGTCTGGTCAGTACTTAGATGGGTGACCATTTGGGAATACCAGGTGCTGTAAAGGTAAGGGGCGCAGAGCTAACAACCCTGCCCCATAAAAAACAGTTTGTTACGGAAACAGTTACTGTCCAACACACCATTGGGTGTAAAAGAGTGAAATGATGAGGATGATGGTGATGGTGATTATTATTATTATTATTATTATTATTATTAATTCATCCAGTACAGGGCTAGAGAGCCACTCAAGCCTTATGGTTAAAATAGTCATGATAAAAGAGATGGTAGAAAGCGAAGATTATGAGGATGTTTTAGAATAGATGACGAGTGATACTTGACTTGAATTCATCAAGTTTTTTAAGAAAGTAGACACGCGAAAGTCTGTTTCACAAACTGGCGATTCTTGGGAAATAAAATCAGTCAAATTTTGAACATGTATGAAATGAGTGTGATAAGAATCCATGGAAGTAGCATGTCATGGTGTTTTAGTTGTAAAGGTCTGGAGATTTGCCATTGTAATTGAGGGAAAGAGGACGGAGATTTCCCGTGTCCTGTCCAAAAGATGAGCCAGGAAAGTGTAGAATAAGTTTTCCTTCATCATGCTGCGTAAACGATTTTTAGAAAGCTCTTATCATTTAAGCACAAATACTCTTTAGAAAGGTATTGATCCATCTCTTCTCCCTCCCGCTATTGGTTGAATAGCAGAACAGTTTAGATTTTATAGCATTGATTGGAAACCAGTCTACTGCAGAAAGTAATGGCAACCTACTGCGAGAAAATCTTCTGCCAAGTCAGTCATGTCTCGAAAGAAGTATTTACATTATTTACGTTGTTCGTACTGTTGTCCTCATCTTCATTACCATGTTCACGTAGTTTCGGTCGTTGTACGCCCTTGCCTTCTTCAGGTGCTAGGAATTTCAAACCAAACCCTTTATTTCAATCGCTGGGTATATCATTCTCATTACATGTTCTATGGCACTTCCGGATGACTTATAGTTATCTCCCTTTAATCAACTCTCTATGTTATGTGTTCACCACTGCTGTAGCCAGGTATTGAACTCACAGCACTTTTGATTAAGTTACTAGAAATAAACAATGCTTTATCTATTACGCAAGTGATCGAAATAAATGGTTCGTTTCGAAATTTTTAAAACCTGAAGAAGACCGGCGTGTACAAGCATTAAAACGTCGTGAACAAGGCTGTAACAGTCCGATCAATGTAAATAATTGAGAAAGAAATCAGGTATAAATTATTAAGCATATTCAGCAATGAACTGCAAATATGTATTACACTTGACGTGTAGATTGAACTTGAGACCCAAAAACCCAGACTTTCATTTGGTGAAATACAAAAAATCACATATCGAAAACTTCAACCGCAAAAAATTTCAGTCCCCCATTTTATCCCATTTAATTATGAACTTAAAACATCCAACCTTAATAAAAAGGTTTTCTTCTTTTGCTGCAATGAGTTGGTTTCATCGCTTAACGATAATTTCGATATGGGCTGATTTCTTATCTACCAAATGCAATCATAATGAGAAAGACATTTGTATTTTTTCAAATTAATTCTGAATCGCAATTAATTAGCACTAAGAGAAAGATAGATACCGATGTGCCCAAAAAAGATCGCCTCAATATAGAACAAAACCTTGAGTGATTGCACCCGCGTGTGTGTGCCTGTGTGTGCGTATGTGTGCGTATGAATTTTAATTTTAGGTATTTATGGATTATGCAAAACCAGCATAAAGTGGAATTAATAGATTTATTTTGTTACTGAAATCGGATGATTATTAATCCAAAAGAATTGTGGGATATTAGGATTATGAAAGTGCAGCTGGTTGATCAATAAATGAAAATATATCGAATTTTTAAAAACTTTTAATCTTATTTTTCATCTTGATTTGATTTCTTGCTTTTTATTTTTTTTTATTTCGCCAGCTTTTTTTTAAAAACTGAATTATCTCCCTTGTTCTTCAATGGCGCATGAAAGCTTAAACGCATTCCAGGTTATTGTTTTTGTTTTTTTTTTGGGGGGGGGGGTGTCTTTGTTTTTGTCTCTGACATCGCAGGGACTTTCTCAAGATTTTTTTTTGCAATAAGGATTTCTATACAACAGCAGCAAACAATGTTATTAGCTTTTCAATTTTTTTTAGTTTAAGAACGACTATAATTATTCATAAAGTCAGACAAACTATGAATGACGCTAAATGACACAATTCAGTGTCTAAATAAATGAAAGTGAATAATTCCTGATCTTAAAATTTCTATTTTAATTTTTTTTAAACAGAAATAAAACTGTCTTTAAACCTTGCATTTGCCTTGATAACGTCTGCCAGATGACGAATTATGTCGGCTAAGGAAAGTTTTCCTTTTGTCTTTATTCATATTTACCCCTGCCTTGATAATAAATCTGCTGAGGCTGACAAAGAAAACCTCGCTACTGATTTTAAAAAGGACCTCCAATCTGTGGTGAACTGGGGTAAGAAATGCCTCGTGAATTTTAATACTTCCAAAACGAATCTGATATCTTTTAACCACTATAGACAATCGCACCTATCCTACATCAGCCTGAATCAATCAAACTAGTATCCCTGAAAGCAAAACACTGCGCCTCCTCGGCCTAACTCTCTCAATCGACCTCAAGCGGAATGCCTACATTGAATCTATAGCTATATCTGCAGCTAGGAAGGTCGGTTCACTGTGTAAGGCCAGGAAGTTTTTATTGTCTGAAACCATTCTGCACATATAAATATATAATCTCCCATCCACCCGTGCATTGAATACTGCTGTTACTTCTGGTTGGGAGCTCCTGCTATTTATCTCGGGGTTCTTGATAAAATATAATGGAGAATTTGTAATGTGATCGATTCAGACCTTGTAGCTTAGCTGCAATCAATTTATCACCTACGTAATGTGCCTTCTGTCTGTCTCTTCTACAAACACTTTCCCGGCTTCTGCTCCGATGAGCTTAGCTCACTAGTACCCCCTCTACATTAATTTACTCAAGCTACTAGACAAGCGGTTAGGTCTCACTCTGTTACAGTGAAACCAATCGGCAATATTGCAAAACCAATATTTGCAACTTCTACCCTATCAAGTTTTCTCGAACTTCCAGAATTCCCTTACGCATGCTTGCTTCCCTGACAGCTACAATCTCTAAAAATTTAAATGTAATGTCAATTGCCATCTCCTATTTCCATGACTCGCATCCTTTCCCTGACAACTCTAGTGTTATGTTCTCTTCCCTGTCCACTCTACTCTCATGCAGCTCTCTTCACACCAGGGTTCTCATCCTTCTCCTACCCATTTTCTGACATCCCCTGTAACTTGTCCCTCTTTCTCAACTCTCCCTTCTTTTGTAACCCCCTGTGCACCAGTGGCAGTACTGCCTTGTTTATGGTAAAATGATTATATAAAATTTAATTAAATCATCTAACTTTTAAAAAGATATTAATCAGATATTAAGTCTTTTGTTATTTAATAGATGTATTCAGTTTTTATTTAAAAGCATCCGTTTCTTTCTCTGTCTGTCTGTCTGTCTGTCTGCCTGTCTGTCTGTCTCTCTCTCTCTCTCTCTCTCTCTCTCTCTCTCTCTCTCTCTCTCACACACACACACACACACACACACACACACACCCTGATTGAGCACTGTGGAGGAATGGTAGACTTTGAAAAACAGTAGCTACTCTGGTGTGTACGCATCGCTTATTCAGTAAAATGAATTAGAGCACTCTGGTTATTGGGCACGTATAATGATAATATACGCGCTAAAAGATCTGCCTTCTTCCACCGAACGCCCATAGCCCAGAGGTAGAATCGCCGACTGACGCCAATTCGGTCGGGTTTCAATCCTGGGTTAAAAAGCCATCGGTGTCTAACAGTACTGATGATCTGTGATACAGCGAAACAGATCTGTCTGCGCATGACAATATATATATATATACTTCAAACTTTCACCCTTAGAAAGTCAGGATTACCGCTAGTGTGCAGGGGTTTACAGTGAGATTCAAAATAGGGTACTAGGGATGCAGAAGAAAGGATAAGTTATAGATAGGATTTAGGGAGGTGGATGGCATTTAAGGAGATAGAATATTGAAACTGATATTGTATTTAAACTTTTACATATTGTAGGGATTAGAGAAACAGGGATAGAGTAGAGAATTCTACAGACGGAAATTGCGAAAAAAGAAAATATCAGAATAGAAGTGGAAGAAACATGGTTGACTATTTCAACGGTAAATTGGTGAGACCTTGATGCCAGTCTAGTAGAATGAGTAAATTCATGTGGTCCGGGCGCCAGGGAAAGAAGCTCGTCAGAATCGATGCCGTAAAAAATTTGTAGAAAAGACAGAGGGAAGCTATATCACGTTAATGAGAAAATGGCGAAAAAGCGAGATGCCAGATCAGAATCGAGTACGTTGCAGATGCTCCTTTGTATTTTTTTTTTGTTAATGGTGTTATTGTGACAGCTATCATATCGGCGAACTTTTTTTTCTAAATAAAATTAAGTACAATATTTACGACGTTAACATTTTATTTGGAAGAAAATAAGCAAGATATTCGACATACTTTATTATTTTTTCTAAGAGCCGTAGCTAAAAGAGCAGGTTAACAACAAAAACTATTTTGTGAAGATGGTTATATAAATGACTAGCAGTATAGCCCGGCGTTGCTCGGGTATAATGAAAGCTTTAACACTAATGCATGGTCCTGGAGCTCAAACTCAGCCTAAAGAATATTTGAAATAATAAAATAATTGCGACAATTTACCAATCGCACCTTGTGTGTGTGTGTGTGTGTGTGTGTGTGTGTGTATATACATATGTATATACTAGCAGTATAGCCCGGCGTTGCTCGGGTGTAATGAAAGCTTTAACACTAATCCATGGTCCTTGGACGTTGGCCCGAAAGACTAAAAAGCAATAGTTGTTTCCAGTTAAAGCGAAACCGTAGACTGAAAGAAAAACGAATGGATGTAAGTCAAATTTTGATTTCCTGGTATCGATATCACATATGTTTTTTTCGTCGTAAACTTAATTTTGATGGCTAAATACGTACTCTGAGTAAATGATATCATGGCTGAGACTAATAACTACAATTATACCTACTTAGACCCAAACCGGAAGCAAAAACCAAAATAAAAGGGCTGAAAAAATTACAGACATACAGGCAGATAAACAGACACACACACAAACAACTTCCCTTATATATATATATATATATATATATATATATATATATATATGTATATATTCGATTTTCTGCACTATTGTAAGAACTGCAACCTTGAACCATCTGAATATCGTTTCTTATGTCTTTGTCTATGAGTGTATCAAACTGGATTAAAATCGGACCACTTCTTCTATAGCCCGATTTTTGCGTTTATCGATTTTCGATATTTATCGGGGGTACCTCTACACAAAACCTAGCTAAGAACACTCGCAGATGCTTATAATACAAATGTGTAAATTTTCAAGAGATTGGTTCAGCCGTTTCGGAGTCTATAGGTACACACACAGATAAACTTCCATTTATAAATAAGTTTAAATCTAACGTGTCAAAAATGGTTTCTGTATTTTGTGCTACAAAAATTTCACTGAACTGTTTACTGACTACAAACAAAGAGATTGCCTGAAAGTATTAATAAATTGTGAGTCAGATAAACAAAGCAAGCTTCAAAAATGAAAACTGTTTATTTTGGACTATTTGAAGCGTCGCATTCACCTAGTGAAGATGAATTTAATTAACTAAAGCTTATTTGTGCGTGCCGTTTTAAAATCAAACAGTAAAGAACAATGAAAGGTGGACACTTTGCAATCTGAATAGCAAGTGATTGTGTGAATGAACTCTGGATATTTGTTTCATCCAAATATAAGGCAATATAACTAGTGGAATTGTGTATTTTATACTCTTTAATTTTGCCTTTTTAACACAATGACTAACGATGAAAAGTGAATAGTTTTCAATAATATAAACCTCAGGAGATTTTTGTCAAAGGACACAAATAAAGACTAAATTTGCCAAGGCTATTCATCATTCAAAGAGGGGCAGTTAACATTCAAAGCCACTGTTGACTGCTTCACCATCTGTAACCTGAATAGGTTACGTTATCCTGGAGCAAAAGCACACCTGCCTAAGCTTCCCTTTGGATTTCGATTTGATTGCTTCTTGCAGTTATTTTATTCTGGCGCATAGTTTAAATGTTTTTACTCTTTTCTGGATTGCCTATAATAACTTCCCCTGCAGAATTCAAAACGACAGAAGCCATTACTTTTCCAACAGATGCTAAATGCTTGAAATTCCTTAGAGCTGAGAAACATTGTCTCCCTAACTGTATATCTTTGATTCTGGTTCGATGTTGTGAACCAGGATTTCATCTTGAATTACTAATCTGCGGTGGAAATTTTCCAGGTCAGGCTGGAAGTGAGTCAGAATTGTTCCAGAAATGTTAAAATCTTTTGGCTTCTGCCCTCGTGTCAACATTTCTGAGACCCATCTTGCAGACAGATTCCTCATCTCAAAGATCTTAGTTAAAACAGTATGGACTTAACCAGAACTAATGCTTATGAAATTAGCTATCTGCTATAAGACATCTGTTACCTTATATCGTACGGCGAATGGCATCAAGCTGTTTATCAATGGTTAAGGTTTTTTGACGACCTATTCGATGGTGCTCATCTGTGCTGTACGTGCCCTGATTAAATTCTACATCCTTCTTCTTCACAGTTGCATAGAAAGGAGAGTCCTAAGCAACTGAATGTGCCCTTTCCTGGTGGATTTCCTTGGGTGTCATATTTTCTTTTTGCAGATAAATTATGACTGCACGGACCTGTGTGTTGTCCTATTTTTAGATTTGTTACATACATCTCACCTTTCTATGGACCTCACATTCAGAGAAAAGAAGACAGAAATCTGAATTAGATTTTCTGGTTTTATAAGTTGTAATGTGTTGTCAAAACGTAAATATTCAACTATGCCACTTGTTATGGAGTGACGCTTAGAACTCTTTAAACCACCTTTATAATAACTCCTTGCTTCTTAATGACTTTTTGTTTTGTTTGTATTGAAATGACTTTTTTTAAAAATCAACTGATTTTCCAAGATTTGTTTGAAAAAAAAGCAAATCCTTCAAAAAATACTTTAAAGATAGAAAAGTCAAATTTTCAAACATAATTCAAAATACCCGCTCCATCCAGGCACTGATATCAAAGCGGTATTTTTTGACATGATTCAAAGGTCAAACGGGTCTTTCGACACAACATCTCTGTTTTAAAAGGTTATCCCTTGCAAATTTCTGCATAATAATATCTTGTTTTCATTTATTTTCTTCTTTTTACAATTAACAGAAAAATATTGATTTTGAACGGCCATAAGCAGAAACGGTATTTGTTTTATGTAACTTAACTATAAACGGTTTAACTTAAAGATGTCTGCAGCTGTCAGAATTTAGAAAAAAGTGATTTTAATTTAAGAAAATGTATTATATTTAATATGCACTTTTCGTTGAACATGGTGAAATTGTTCAGTACTTTTGCTTTATTTCTATTTTGTTGAAATTCAACAACTTTGAAGTGGTATCTGATATTGGTTTGGAATAATTTGGCAAAACACAGAACCAGATGCCTTGGAAAACCTAATGAAGGAAAAATGAAAAAAAAAAACTAATTTAATAAGCTTGTGTAAATGGGTGCCAAAGTTATGCAAACGCAGGTAATTATTTAAACATTGCTCAGGGTTAGAAGAAATAGAAAATGTGGAGATTCCTGATCACCCATATCTTGAAGAACCACAGAATATAAATCGTGATGATTATGTGTATTTATGATATTGTGTTTTGTATGCATCTATTGTATCCCGAAGATTAAACATTTATTATATTGGTTCGTATGTGGGAGTATTATATATATTTTTATAAATGTATTCTTACATTGCCTTTCGTACACAGTATATATCATAAGAGTTGTGGGGTCTCCCATTTTTCCATAGTAATGGACTCGACTTGATTATACATATACTCCTGTCATAGTAAATTACCGTGAGAATCCGACAAATAGAGTTATCGTAAGAGTCCGACAGATAGCGTCAGGAGGTTTCAGTGTCAGTAGTTTATAGTAGCTCTGAGCTCCACTCAGACAAGAGATTACTACGCAGCACCCCTCAGCTTCCGACGTGGACATAGTAATAGTAATTCTACTACGGCTTTACTTCAGAGACTTGTATATATATATATATATATATATATTACTAATCGTATTTTGGGATTACTAACCTGCGTTCAAGTTTTTATCTTTACGTTTAATATACTTATTTTTCTATCTCAAATATCTGATTTGTTCATTATTTTGTGCGGTTCCCGGGATCCACAATAATAATGTACAAATATTCTCTCAGTGTGCCTATTATTTTCTTTTTGCGTATTTACTACTTCTCTTTTATTATGTATACATAATATATTTAATGAAAAGTATATGTATGTGTGTGCGTCTGTAAATGTATCAGTCAGTCAGTTAAGTGTCATACGTGATACACGCTTGGGCGATCATGTCTCGAAAGAAACCTGACTAACTGGGCAGAACATTTTCTCGCAGTATTTGCTATTACTTTTTGCGATAGACTGATTGCCAACCAAGGCTGTGGAACCCAATCTGTCCTGTTATTTAAACCATAACTGGAGGGAAGAGGCAAATTAACAGAAATTATTAATCATTTAAAATTCTTCGCAGTTCATATTTAACGAGATTTTTTTTCATGTGCAGTGTAATGTAATGTTATGAGATATTAAAATGTTATGAGATGTTAGATTAACCATTTTCTTTGGATTATATTTTTATATTTTGTTGTGTACGTTGACCTGAGAAAGTATTGGTTCTATAAGAAAAGGTAAGATTGAGAAAAAACCGAGGCGCAAATTGATATTTTAGTAATATTGGAAGGCGGTGCTCTCGTGAATTTTCCTTCTGATTAAATTGTTTTCTCTATGGCATTTTTAGGTCGAAATTGCGGTCTAATTTATTTCTGTAAATGACTTATGCATGCGTTAAATTATTTGTGATGTCTCTTCTGTGTTCATATATAGCTTTCTTTGTTTTTTGCTTTTTCAGGTTTCTACTTGCTTCTCCCATGTACTTTGAGGGACAATTTTGGCAATTTATTTTGTATGTGCGTTGTAGTGCAGTAGATATCAGTTCAGAAAGCAATATCAGAGAGCCAACTTCGAATTCAAGTCAAATTTGTAGCATTCACTTATGCGTAAGTAGCTTCGCGAAAGGTATTAATCCACTGCTTCTACCTTTTTCAAGTTGTGAGTTAAATAGCAGTATAGATTGGATTCTGTACCCTTGGCTGGCAATCATTCTACAGCAGAAAATAAGCGGGAAATTTTTTTGACCAATCAGTCATGTCTCTTTCAAGACATGATCGCTCTATCAGGTATCAAGTATGACACTTAACTGACTGATAACTGCTTCTGAGTTATTAAGCATTAGTTTTTCTTGACAGTATTCATATTATTCCGACTATTGTTCTCATCTTTGTTGCTATTTATACGACGTTTCGGGCGTTGTACGCTGCAGCTTTCTTCAGGTGATAGGAATTTCAACCCGAACTCTTTAGTACAATCACTGGGGGTATATTATCCTCATTCCTTGCGTAAATCTTTGATTGGTATTTATGTGTTATCTCCCTCTGACCCTGCAAGATACTTGTTCACCACTGCTGTATTCTGATAGTGAACTCATAACACGTTCGGTCAAGTCACAGGAAATAACCAACGCCTATATTCACTGAGACATGTGTCGTTACGAGACGTCGTACAAATGGCAACAAAGATGAGGACAATAGTCCAAATAATGTAAATACTGTAGAAATCACAGAAATATAAACAAATATCGTTTTTCTTTGTTGCATTTTCATAGATCCAACCATGTTCATGATAGTTATCCAGCTGATTGTGACTATTTGGATGTTGTTTATTCGTGATAAATTCTTCTGGATTGTGAATATCATTGAGTTGGTAGGGAGTATAATGTATTTGTTTGTTTTTTTGTTTTTTTTGTTTTTTTGTGGATAATGTTTTTTATTTTGCAGTTGTGTATTTCATGTGCCTTTTATTGAATATGTTTTCTATGTAAGTTTCTTCTTTGGATAATTATTGAAAGCTGCAAATTTTTAATGCTTTTAAATAGAAACCTATAATTATACCAGATTTGATTTTTGAACTGGGGTTTGAGTAGAAATTTCTCTGGAGGCTTTTTTTGCTAGTGTTTCTATAAACATCAAAACTGAGTTATTATTTTATTGTAACATGATATCTTAGAAATAATATCAGGTTTCAGTTTCAAAGGTAAGGTCTGTAGTTGGCTCAACTCTGTTAAGTTGGTTGACAAGCTTTGTTATTTTAGTAATTTGTGGATACATCAGTAGGAAATCGTCTATATATCTGAAATAGTGTTTGGTGGTAAAATGGTTCTTGAATAGTTCCCTTTCTAGAAAGTCTAAAAAATTGACAAGCGAGAACGCCGCCGAAAGGCGATCACATTGGTAAACCAAATTTTTGTCGATAGAAGTGGCCATCGAAAGTAATAAAAAAACAAAACATTTTTATGATTTTGTGTATAGGGATAGGTAATTTTGATAAGTGTGTTTTTACTAGATTTAAGTGAGTCAGTGTATAAAGATTTGTCTAAATTTGCCATGTATTTGTGTGACTCTCTGCCCCCGGCTGGCTTGCTACCCCTGATCCGGAACCTGTTGTAATGATAACCAGAACCTGAGTGGGTTGATGCTATCGAAATGGCACCAATTATGACGACACTCTCGGGTCGCTAATCGTGATAATGTCCTCGTCACAGTAGCTGGTCTTCAAGACGTCTATTACAACGGTGAACTTTCCTGTCCACGCTGTGTTTTTTGATCTGAGGAAAGACATGTTGAAACCCGGTAGCCGTTTCTCTACTACCTCACACCAGACCGGACACGTGTGTACACTTGTGTTAAAAAAATAAACACGGCACCAAACCAAAAATAAATAAATAAATAAATAAATAATTTCAATGACGCTTGGATGAGTTACGGAAAAAGGCTTTATATATTAAAAAAAAAGAATAATTAATAATAAAAGCAGAATGTATAATCATCGAATTTCAAAGTTTACAACGGAGAGAAAGACTCGTTTAAATAATCAGAGCTTTCAACCTTTCCCAATAAAAAAAAAAAGTCTTTTCATACCGGAGCGAAGTTTTTGTTAAGAATAATCAGAGCTTTCAATTTTCCCAATAAAAAAAGTTCTTTCATGACAAATCAAAGTTTTTGTTAAGATTAATCAGAGCATTCAATTTTCCCAATTACTTTTGAAGCAATAAAGTTCTTTCAGGGCTCTTTATCGGAACCTTACGGAAATAGGCGAAGTTGAGCGAACGGTAGCGACGGCAGCGCCGGTAGTGGTAGGGTCGTTTGGTCGCTGTCGCTCGGCGGCTTTGAAACTGATTTTTTTTCACTGGAGTTTCGATTTTTATACCTGTTCCCAATTCTCTTGGGGGATACTGAGAGACCTGGGGTATCTTTATGCAAATCAAAACTGACCAATGATATTATTTTCCACCTGCAGAATTCAAGGTGGAGTTATGGTTTAGAGAATGAGACAACAATACTTAACATGACGTCATTTTCTCTTCGTTCTTTTTTTTAATTACATCATTTTAGGTTTTCAAAAATTTTTTAAATGATTTCCCATCAAATGTGAGAACTAAGAATCTGACCTTACCCTAACCCCATCAAAAAGTTTCTGACAATTTATTTTGACTATCATAGTCTTCCATATTTACGGGGCAAAAATTTGCTCCTGAATACAATGGGAAAGATATTTTTTTACTTTTTCCCCAATTTCCAGCTAATTTCTCTATTTTTCGGATTTTACAAGTACATAACTATTAAATATTTTTTATGCAGAGCTCATATCGCAAATTACAATAAACTGCAAAATCAACAATAAAACTAATAATAATTTCTTTCGCTCCGTTGTATTAAACCAAGAAGTATTTTTTTTTCGTGTGGAAATAGGGTTACATTTGTTTTGATGTCTTAATTTTTTAATTTGTTTAAGAGGTTACCTGACCTTTTTTTAATATATGATGGACTGATTGTGCCGAGAAGTGGTGTTAAGATTTGGCTTAGTTTGCTGGTTAGTTAATGGAGTTGGCGGCTTTGAACAACGTTCAAAACATTAATTTAAAACAATGCTCAATATAGAAATAGATCTGAGTATTTATGATAAATCAGTCAGCAAATACTATTTTAAAATAGCGTTAACTGCCTGATGAAACATCGCTCCTTCAATGTCGAAACAAAAAAAGACCCTCGTGTCGAGTTGAGAATCTTTTATTTGAAATATTCTTAAAGTAAGTCTTTTTTTTCTGCCTAATTTTAAATTCTAAGCTTTTCATGTTTAACTGGTTTTCTTTAATTCTTTTTTTGATTTTAGCAGAAATCTCTTGACTTGACTTTTACTAGCATTTTTTTTTTCAATTGTAGTAGATAGATCTATCTATCACCCGGTTCACACTCCACCCACGTCTATTGAACAGGTTAAGAGGCTCATCCCTTGTTCCCTATACAGGATGTGGTTTCCGGCTTTCTCTTTTCCATCTTCTCACTTTGTTTTTTTTTTCAATTGGAGTAGATAGATCTATCTATCGCCCGGTTCACACTCCACCCACGTTTATTGAACAGATTAAAAGACTCATCCCTTGTTCCCTGTTTAGGATGTGGTTTCCGGCTTTCTCTTTTCCAATCTTTTCACTATTACGTAGCCCCCTGCACATCAGTGGCGTTACCGCCTTGCTCAGGGTGATACGATTAAAAAAAAAGTGATTGGTACGTCTGGTTTATATGTTTTAGATATTTCGTAGAGTGTGGATCTGTTCGGATGGTTTACAATAAATTTTATCCAAGAGGTGTCTTCTCTTTTAGTAATGTCTTGATGTCGCTTATATAGGGACCTTGATCATGTATATCATATTTATCTTGTACCAAACATAACCGAACTACCTACAATTTTTAGATCAGAGGATCCAGAGTGTTTAAAAGTCATGAAAGAACTAAAAAAATTATTTCTTTTGTACTAAAAAAGATGATTTATTATTCATCAACTTATGTCATTTATAAAGATTAAATTGAGTGTTTAAAGTTCATTGGAAAGGTTGGTTTTTTTTTTTATGAAGAAATTTTCATAGAGATTTATTTCAGTGTGCGTACACGAAAGTAGTAGGACTCTGTATGTTGAGGTTGTGCTTCTCTTTAATTTATTCATAGCCAGTTAAAGAAGGACGGTCTAGCTGAAAGTGAGAGTTTTTTTTTAATCATTTCACCACGGACAAGGCGTAAATGCCACCGATGTGCGTGGGGCTACATAACTGAAAGAAAATTAATTAGAGCAGGGAGAAGAGGATTACAAACCATTTAGAAAGAAGCAATAGAAAGATGAAAATGCAGGTGTGGTGACAGTTGCAAGTAGGGAGAGAAAGGGAAGGATATACGGGGTGAGGGTGTAATATAACAATCTGGCCCCACCCGAGGAAGTGATGCAAGCGATGGTGTTTCCCGTCGGTGGAGGGGTCGGCGAGCGGCAGGGCGGGTGTTTGTGAAATACATCCTGTCGAGGCCGGAGCGGATGTCGTTTGACCTTATTTCCGACAGCGGCGGAAATGACTACGGAGGCAAACAGAACAGGTGTCTCTGGGAATTACGTGGGCGTTGCGTGGGCGAGGCAGGACCGGAAGGAAAGTCCCGGTTCTAGAAGACTATATAAAGACCTCGACACATGGATTCGCCAGCAGAGAACGGCCAGTGGAAGCAGAGAAACACCACAGGCAAGACTACACTCCCGTCAACCCATTCTATGTGCGCTCTCACCCTTCCGTTCTCTATTCCACACGGTTCGTCGTTATTAATAAAAATATAACCTTATATTTTTATATATGCGTGTTTGTTGTTTTGTCGTCGTACGGCGATATATAACATACGCAAATTGGTGCCCAGTGACTTGCTGTTTTAAGACAACAACAGCAACAAAACAGATAGATACGAGCTTGGTTACCACGGCGACAATTGAAATTCAACGGAATTAAAACTACCAGATAGAAGACGAAAATAGAAAGCAACCGGACGACATCAACGAAAGGTAGGTGACTTTTGATTCGATCTTGTGTGTGTTTTGCTCTTGTTCATAAGTTTATAATAAGTCTAATTAAAAAAAAAAAAAAAAATGGAACAGCATACTTTTGCCGATTTTGTTCAAGGTCTGACCCTAGAATTGAGAAATGTGGCTTGTTCGGTGTCGAACACTTTAAGGGGAGAATCTTTTTTAAAAAATATACAGCCATTAGCATGCAAAGAAGATGGTGGTTATAGTGCTTGGTTGGAGGAATGAAGTTGTGACAAAACAAGTTCTAGGATTTTTCATAAAAGGTCTAAGGGATCGGGAAATAAAGATGGCAGTTATGAAGGATGAGCCACAAACACTAGAGGCTGCCTATCAGAAAGCGTTATCTGAGTTGAGATGGAAAATTCGACTCGACGCAAACTCTGAATACGAAGAGGAGCCTATGGAAATTTGCCACTCTCGGAGACGGGTACCGATAGAAGCCGTAAGCCCCGCTAAATCTAATAATAATAATGATAATAATAGGAATAAGAACAATAGAAAAGGTGGTAATAGGGGAACTAAATACAAAACTCGTGAGCGGGAGAGGAACGGGAGCGTTGTTAGGTGTTGGAATTGTGGGAAAGAAGGCCACATAGCGAAATTTTGTAGACGCGCCCCGGGAAACGGCAGAGGTCCGTTCGTGCGACGCCCAAAGAACGGAACAAGACGGTACCAACGCACATAATTGGTAATATGGGCGCACCAAATTCCATCTTTATTAGAATAGAACGTAGACCTTATAGGGCATTGGTAGATACGGGAGCAGAGGTATCGGTTATAAGCTGTAGGGTATTTAAAAAATTGCGACTGGGACTTGAACTGCAAAAGAGGGACATTAAACTTCGAACTGCGAATGGATCCCCGTTATACGTTGAAGGCCTTTGTCGTCTACAGGTCCAGATAGGAAGTAAGTCCATACCCCATGATTTTTTAGTCGTGAAAAATCTCAATAGAAACGTTATACTTGGCCGAGATTGGCTGATGCAGAACGGGGTGAGAATGTATTTCGATTTGGGGGCATTGAAGATTGGTGAAGAATACGTGGCATTAGAGGAGGATGTTCATATTTCCTCTATTGTTAGGTTAGCTCAAAAAGTAACATTAAGACCTCAACACCTGCATGATTGTCTGGGATTAACCAGGCTGAGAAATGGACGTGGCAAAGAATATGAAATCGAACAGCTGAGTAGTGGATATGTTAGCAACTTATGTGGTATATCAGTAGCCAACGCAGTTGTAAAAATGCCAAAGTCTCGTAAGTTTCAGTTGCTGATAATGAATAACACTAACCAGACAATCACTTTGAGACGGGGGTGTCCGCTGGCTAAATTGGAAAGGGCGGGTAATATTACTGAAATTACTATGCTCGATAAACAAAATAATAAAAGTCCTGATGTAGATTTGGAACAGGTACATGTACCGGAGGAATTCAAGCCTGAAATTAACAAATTGCTAAAAAGAAATAGGGACATGTTCGTTAGTGACGACAAGAACCTGGGCAGAACCGATACTGTGGAGATGCGTATCGATACTGGAACGCATGAGCCCATAAGAAAACGCCCATATCGCACACCCCTCAAACAAAGAAGGACAATGGATTCAGCAATCGACGAAATGATGCAGGCAGGTGTAATTGAGAGATCCAATAGCCCGTGGGGTTTTCCAGTAGTTTTAGTAGATAAGAAAGACGGTGGTAGGAGATTTTGTGTAGACTTTAGAGCACTTAATAAGATTACAAAGAAATATGCTCGACCTCTTCCTGTCATCGATGATATACTGGCATCACTTGGTTCGGCAAGGTACTTTTCAAAACTTGATTTAAAATCAGGGTACTGGCAAGTTAAGCTTCATGATGATGACAAAGAAAAAAGTGCATTCACCTGCCACAAGGGTCTGTTTCATTTTAATGTTATGCCATTTGGACTTGCAAACGCACCCGGCATCTTCCAGGAATTAATGTCAGTTGTTTTACAGGGACAGGAAGATTTTGCTCTGGCATATTTAGATGATATTCTGATATTTTCAAATACGGTGGAAGATCATTTAAAACATATAGACACAGTCTTGAGTAGTCTACGTAAGCACAACCTTAAATTGAAGCCAGCTAAGTGTGAGTTCTTTAAGAAAGAGACCCAATACCTGGGGTTCAAGATAAGTGAAGAGGGAATACAACCAGACCTCAATAAAGTCAAGGCTATAAAGTCAGTTTCTACTCCAGCCACTGTTAGGCAAGTAAGAGCTTTTATTGGGATGACCTCATACTATCGCCGCTTTATTAGAAATTTCTCTGATATAGCCGAACCGCTGGTCAATTTGATAAGGAAATATGCACGATTCCAATGGGACGATGCTTGCCAAACCGCTTTCGATACACTAAAAACGAAGCTCGCGGAGATGGTAACACTAGCCTATCCCAACCCAAATAAGGCGTATAGGTTATATACTGACGCATCCGATCAATCGATTGGCGCATGCCTATCCCAGGTGGTGTACGATAAGAAAAATAGGAAGGATGTAGAAAAACCAATTTATTTATTGTCCCATAAATTAAGTGACACACAAACGAGGTGGTCAACTGTAGAGAAAGAGGCTTATGCCATACACTATGCTCTTCAAAAACTGAATCACTACCTGCATGGCGCAACATTCACAATATACACTGATCATAGGCCCCTGGAGTACTTACTTAATTCGCCCATACAAAATAAGAAGATACAGACTTGGGCTCTGAGCATGTCAGGCTACAATTGCAGCATACAGTATCTTAAGGGTAGGGATAATGTTTGCGCGGATCTCTTATCACGCGCTGTTGATGTGAACGAAGACCATATTGCTTCTCCAGTAGATATAGATGATAGAAATTACTTGGTTAGTGTTATAAACTCCAACCTAATGGAGCCGTAAGAATTAGCAGCCCATAAAAATGTCGGAAATTCATCAGAGGCACCCGAACGGCCCACATTGAAAGGAATAGACATAATCAGGGAGCAAGAATCAGACAAAAACATTTTAGACCTGAAGATTAGATTACGAAATGGTAGGGCTACCAAAGCAGAACAGAAGAGATATATAGTAATGGATGAGGTGGTGTACTATTTGTCTCAACCTGATGATGAACCCCTCATCAGGCTGTATGTACCATCTCACCTTAGAAAAAGGGTGCTAGTTCAATACCATGATGACAGTGGCCATATGGGGGTGGATAAGACATTCCACTCAATAAAACAAAAGTATTTCTGGCCTTGTTTACTTAGAGAAATAAATGATTTCGTAGGTAAATGTATCCCGTGTCAGACAAGAAACCTAAAGAGGCAGCAACCCCACATACAGGAATGTGACTTCCCTCCTTTTCCTTTCGCAAAGGTTGCTTTAGATGTCTCAGGACCCTACCCAAAGACCCATTCAGGTAACCAATACATAGTTACATTCATAGATATGTACAGTGGTTGGCCGGAGGCATTTGCGGTTCCTAACAAGAAGGCAGAAACAGTGGTACATCTCTTAGTTGACGAAATCTTCCCCAGATTTGGGACACCACTTCAGCTTTTAACTGATAATGGGCCAGAAAATGTCAACAGGGTAATGAAAAAGACATTAGAAGACCTAAATATACACCATGTGACAACTTCTTTTTATCACCCCCAGAGCAACGGTAAGGTTTCACAGAACAATGCATGATGTTCAAGCAAAAAAAATCGGCAACAACGAACAGTCGTGGGATATTTACATTAACCAAATGTTGCCGGCTATCCGGTTTCATGTGAGCGAAACCACTAAGTTTTCACCGTATTACTTGCTCTACAACAGGGATGTTATTTTGCCCTTGGACAATATACTGAGGCCTCGTCGCATATATTATGGTGATGAGCATCACCAAATTGCACTACAGGAAATGCATCGTAGCTTCACTTTAGTTAGGAATAATATAAGAAAAGCGAGGAGAGCCGCGATAGATAAGTCGCGTGGTAAGACGAAAAATACAACTTTTGAGGTTGGTGATTTGGTGTACTATAAGAATCACCAAAAGAAAGGGAAGTTAGATGTGCGCTGGCGGCCATATTATGTGATCATTGAAAAGACTGGCCCGGTCTCTTATAGAATTAGAGATCAGTTAACCGGCTCGGTCATTAAGATGCATGCTGAGCATCTTCGGGCAGCGTCCATTGATGAATGGAAAATCCCTACTTCCGATAGGCCGTTACGAAAGATTGTATTGGCTGCTCCAGTAGAATCCAGTGATTCGGATGACGAATCCGGAGCGGAACAGACCGACTTTCCAGTGCACAAAAATCGACACCAACGTGTGGAATCAGACGATGAGTCTGATGTTCCATTAATGGAGAGTCGCATCATGACGCGACGTAAAATGGCGAATAAAAACGTGTCAACTATTGATAATGATGATAGAATCGGTGGTATAAATAATGTTTCATCCACGTTCGAGGATGATTGCTCAAAGTGTGAAACGTCTGGATCTACTCATGTAGATCAGGGTTTTTCTAGGGAATCACCTAGCAGCGAAGATGCCCAAATGAGGCAAACGTCTGTTGGGGCAAAAAGCACGGATAGACCTGCAGATTCCACAGTTGATCGGAACAAAAAGAAAGAACAACTGAAAAGTCTTGTAGACTTATTGGCTGATATGCTATAGGATTGGGAAAGAAAGCAGTGGGAGGATTAACGATAGTTTAAGTGAAATAGTTAGGTCACCTTCCTTATAGCAAAACATGCGGAAGATACAAACTAATGAATTAAGAGTCACGGGTCCATTTTTTTTTTTAGACTAAATTAAAATAGATGAAACCTCTAATCCTCCACAAGTAAATTGCATGCGGATTAACGTTGGAATCAGGGTAATTTTCTTCGTTTTCTATTGAACATTTCTCGGTCAGACTATGAATGATATGTACTGCAGATAATGGCAGTTTTTCTGGGTTCAAACATAGTATGTTTGAAATTAAATTAAATTAAATGAAGTTACATGTGTAACAATAAACTCGAGCGGAAACACGCATGGTGTTGGTCAAAGGTCATTTACTCGATGTCAGTTTAGAAACTGGGGCGCGGTTACCGCCTATGATCATATGGTCGTGCATCGAGGTGTCTACGCGTATGGACAGAGTCGAGAAAGGAAACGAACATTGAAAGTTACAGAAACTTAAAAAAAAAAAAAAAAAAAAAAAAAGAACAATGAAACATCGAGCTGGGAGAACATTATCCTCTGTATAAGTCCCAAGTAATTCTATCATCACTTTTGTGGCAGTCTCACTCATTTTGGCTTCCAACACTGCATCATGAAGCATACGCAAGAGATTCTGTGTTTTTTGTACAGGAAAATTCCACAATGGACACGAACATTGTTGGGTTGCCGATGTAGGCTCCCCTATATATTTTTTTTTGTTTTGTTTGTTTCGGCGTGCACATGTTTTGTACAATTGTCGGGCTTGTGTGGCATGGGGGGGGTGTGAGGGTGTTGCGCTTAAAATGTTCTTAGGTGAACATTTTGGAAAATGGGAGGGCGAGGAGTGAAATATAACAATCTGGCCCCACCCGAGGAAGTGATGCAAGCGATGGTGTTTCCCGTCGGTGGAGGGGTCGGCGAGCGGCAGGGCGGGTGTTTGTGAAATACATCCTGTCGAGGCCGGAGCGGATGCCGTTTGACCTTATTTCCGACAGCGGCGGAAATGACTACGGAGGCAAACAGAACAGGTGTCTCTGGGAATTACGTGGGCGTTGCGTGGGCGAGGCAGGACCGGAAGGAAAGTCCCGGTTCTAGAAGACTATATAAAGACCTCGACACATGGATTCGCCAGCAGAG
Source organism: Ascarosepion bandense (assembly GCA_037127315.1). Lineage (NCBI taxonomy): Eukaryota > Metazoa > Mollusca > Cephalopoda > Sepiida > Sepiidae > Ascarosepion > Ascarosepion bandense. The sequence continues at coordinate 753,454 of JBBBDQ010000209.1, read as the reverse complement.
AACGGCCAGTGGAAGCAGAGAAACACCACAGGCAAGACTACACTCCCGTCAACCCATTCTATGTGCGCTCTCACCCTTCCGTTCTCTATTCCACACGGTTCGTCGTTATTAATAAAAATATAACCTTATATTTTTATATATGCGTGTTTGTTGTTTTGTCGTCGTACGGCGATATATAACATACGAAGGGCTAGAGTCAAGTGGTTAGTAGATGAGTATTGACATTTCATGTAAATTTCTGGAGGTTGTAGCCGTCAGGAAAGCAAGAATATGGGAGCGAGTTTCACAGGCGCGAAGTGCGAGAGAAGAAGCTGCAGGAGTAGAATTGTCGTCTGCATTTGGCTAACCTAACTTTGAATGGGTGGGACCCAGTTGCCATTCTGGGTGTACGAGTGGGATAAATGTCGTCTGCTATTTGAATGTTTAAACATTGTCGTTTGAATGAAAAAGAAAAGATAGAGAACGCAACACAAGAGAAATGATGAGAGAGTAAAAAAATTCGTGGATTGAAAGTTGTTATTAATCGTGACTCTCTTTCTTTCGCTACATGAGAAGGTGAGTGAGTAATATATACATGTTACGTCCCGGGGACGGCTGGAAAGACTTCTTAATAAAAAAAAAAACAAAATCACGTGTATTTTTGCAACCAAGAATAGGCTCGAGTTTTCCCTGTATTCTAATTAGTCAGTAGATATGATTGTGTATCCATATTGTTCTAAACAACGTCCACATTTGGCTTAGTTTGTAAAACCAATTATCAAAAATATTTATTTATTATGGGTTATTTAAATAATCGAAAACTTATTTTCGTTGGCTCCTGAAAATTTATAGGTGTGTGTAAAGTCGGATTTCATAAGCAATGAAAATATTGAGAAATCCGAAAATACCCTTTCCTATGATTGAAGAAACATTGAAAATGTTTATCAAAATATTTGGTAGTCATCACCAGTGAGTTGAAAATGTAATGTGTGGTGTATTTATTTCGTACGAATTCATGTAGTAATGGTGATTTTCTAAGCACAACTTAGATATGGCACAAGGCCGAAAGTATGGGACACCCATTGAGGATCGAATTCACTACGCAGTTGTAATGGTTCTACTTAGACAAGTTTGCTAATCAATACACCACCTCGAGGCGCCAAACGAATCCAAGTGTTTATGGTCATTTAATGCTAGAAAGAAAGTGTAAAATTGCACTAATTGTTAAAATCAGATTTGTTTGATGAGAATCTTCCGCGAGAATGACATAATATTTTATTGCAGAAATATTTTGTGGAATTTTCAAGTATTTGATTGTCGCAGTGAACAGTTGTTATTATTTGTTGCGGGTCATTTCTTTTTCAGACCGAGGTCGCTTTGTTGAGTTTATGCTTGAATGTTTACGGAGCCATTTATTGTGAACGTTGTTTAAATTATGTAGTTGAGATGTGAGTGACTAAATATGTAGATGAAAATGTACTTGTTTAAAGTACTGCGTCGTCAGAGTGCCAATATTTTCTAGTGAGTCAGAATGTAGCATGTTCTAAAAATATTTGAACATGCCGGGGGGTTGAAAACTTTGATTCGCAAAGTTGATGAGGTGATGATACTAGTTAAATTAATAACTAGTGTTGACGCATGATTTGTAGGAACGTTTTTTTTTTGTTTTTCTTTTTAAGAAGATATCTGGATTAGATGTTGATTCTTCTTGGAGGTGCTGCTGTCTACAATATCAATAATTCGTACTTGCAGATGTTTTAGTCGGTCTTATTAAATTTTAAAACGTTAATGAGTCGACGTATAGTGTACCATATATATATATATATATATATGTATATATATATATATATTAATGAAGGTTTCATTGAATAATATAGACAAGTTTTGTCTATTAATTTTGTGTAGGATCCGTTCATACCGTCTGATATACTTGATGGTGATGTCATTGAAAGACAACAAAAAATCACAGTAATTGTTGATTTTTTTATCGGGTCTAAGCTTTCGGCTCACATAAGCCATTATCAAAGAGTAAATATTAACACACAGTAAACATAGAACATTTAAGTTATTAACAGTAAAGAGAATTGAATTGAAAATATAAGTCCATCCCTACCGTGGCGGATGGCCGAAGACAGTGACAAAATAGTGGCGTTGTGGTCCCTGGTCTGATTACAGACATTTGAGTACGTTATTGGAAATATCAAAATTGATTGTATTCAAACCAGGTTTAAATTGTTTAATGTAGATTGCTTCTACACTATTTTGTCACTGTCTTCGGCCATCCGTCACGGTAGGGATGGACTTATATTTTCAATTCAATTCTCTTTACTGTTAATAACTTAAATGTTCTATGTTTACTGTGTGTTAATATTTACTCTTTGATAATGGCTTATGTGAGCCGAAAGCTTAGACCCGATAAAAAAAATCAACAATTACTGTGATTTTTTGTTGTCTTTCAACGACATCACCATCAAGTATATCAGACGGTATGAACGGATCCTACACAAAATTAATAGACAAAACTTGTCTATATTATTCAATGAAACCTTCATTAATGAAAAAATGCAGCCAAAATACACATAAGGCAGTCTGTTAGTCTGTGTGACTGTTCCCTATTCACGCCTATAATTTTTAAGCTACGCCATTCAAACTTTCTAAAGAAACATATCTACGGGGAAGCTCGGTCAAAACATCCTTTTTGAGTTTTAAGTTCAGCAATTTTCCCTCTCGCACCTTTTAGCCAATGAAGCCGATTGTTTATATTTGCTCCGTAAAACATTTAAGATCTAAAATGGTTGCTGAATTACGTCACAAATATCAAATCACACGTGTCAAACGAGACTAAGATATTTTTTTATAAAAACTAGTCTTTATATTTAATTTTTATTTCGACGTTTTACAAATTCATTTGGTCAATATTTAAACTTGAATATTTTTCCCGTAATTTTGAAACAAAAAAAATATTAAAAAAACAAGTGTTAGTTCAAACAAAAAAATATGTAAAAAAGAAAAATTCCAATGGTTAATTTAATTATTTAACTCTTTTTTTCAGATTTAATATTTCATAATTCAGAAAATAAAATTTAAAAAAAATAAGGCTTTTTTTTTTTCGCTAAATATTTCATGCAGGAAATCAACTGTCTGTAAATGATTTCCATCTACTCCTCTCATTGGCATCTTCTCCTCCTACTAAAATGTTCTGATTGGCACGGGCAACGCCGGGTTATGATGTTAGTTATTCTATAACCCTGAACGAGGCTGCAGTTTGATTTCTGTTTCTTTAGATTATGTATTCGTTGAGGTCGATTTATGGAATCCAATTTTGTGTAAACAAAGGAAGATTTATTTGTATTTGCTTATTCTATGCTATCGCTGGTTATGAAATGACCAAATTTTTCTGGGTTGTCATCATTTTGTCGGAACCAGAATTTCTCTTGGTGTTCTTCTCCGGAATTATTAATCATCTAGCGATCATAAGAATTACGTGCGTATTCTCTTCGAAATCGCCAGTTATGTAGAGATGTACGTGTACTTATCGGGGTTTCTAAATAGTCAGTCAGTTAAGTGCCATACGTGAAACACGCTTGGGCGATCATGTCTCGAAAGAGACATGACTGACTGGGCAGAAGATTATCCCGCAGTAAGTTGACATTGTTTTCTCTGTTGTAAACTGATTGCCAGCCATAGCTATAGAACTAAATCTGTCTTATTATTTAACCCATAACTGGAAGGAAGAGACGGATTAATACCTTTCCCAAGGATATTTGTGCATAAGTGAATGCAATGAATTCAACTGGAAATCGAATTCGGCTCCCCGATTTCTCTTTCCGAGCCGATATCTACTGCACCACAACACACATGAACCCTAATTCTTCGACGTGTTCTCTACGGAGTAAGCAAATATGTAGTCCTCTGCTTGTTGTTTTCAGATTTGTCAAAATTGTAAGCACCCTAAATGTTCTGCGTATTCTCTTCAAGTTCACCAAATATGAAGGGACCGCAATTATGTTTGTCTTGTACCAAACATAACCAAACTCCTTACAATTTATAGATCAGAAGTTTCAGAGTGTTTAAAAGGCATCAAAGAAATAAGAAACTCTTTTTTTTATATAATAAAAAAGATTAATTATTCATCAAATTGTTTTATTTTTAAAGATTTACTTGATCATTTGATGTTATTTGGAAAAGATTTGTTTCGTTTTTTTTTATAAAGAAAACACTCATAGAGATTTTTTTCAGTATGTCTGCACGAAAGTAGTAGGCTTTTGTATATTAAGTTTATTCCTTTTTCCATTTATTGCTGGCCAGTTAAGGAAGAATGGTATAGGTGAAAAGGACGGTGGGATAGTTGTCATCTGCTTTTTGAATGCGCTGCATGAGGAAGAATATGAGATACAAAACATTATGAGAAGATGATAAAGTGAAAAATGCGTGTTAACGTGGATGAGAAGGTTCAGTTATTAAAGGCGACTCTTGTTTCTTGTTATTAAAGGCGACTCTTGTTTCTTGTTATTAAAGGCGACTCTTGTTTCTTGTTATTAAAGGCGACTCTTGTTTCTTTCGCTGCATGAGAAAGTGAGAGAATAAGAAATATATGTTACATCCCGGAGATGGCTGGAAATCCCTCTTTGAAAAATAGACAAAATCATTTGTATACAAACATTTTCGCGGCCAATAATAGGACCAAATTTTCCTTGTCTTCTAATTGGTCAATATTTACGATTGTGTATCCAAGTTGTTCTGAACGACATCCGCCCATGGTAAAAATTTGTAAATCCAATCTAAACTTATTTATAAATGGAACTTTGTTTGTGTGTGTGTGTGTGTCTGTGTGTGTGTGTCCGTTACCTATAGACTCCGAAACGGCTTAACCGATTTTCTTGAAAATTTACACAGTTGCGTCTGCGAGTGTTCTTAGCTTGGTTTTGTGCTGAGGCACCCCCGATAAATATCAAAAATCGATAATCGAAAAAATAGGTTTATAGAAGGAGTGGTCCGATTTTAATCAAATTTGATACACTCATAGACAAAGACATAAGAAACAATATTCGAAAGTTTCAAGGTTTCAGTTCTTACAATAGTGCAGAAAATCAATAATATATATATATATATATATATATAAAAGGCAAGATGTTTGTGTGAGTGTCTGTTTATCTGCCTGTATGTCTGTATTTTTTCAGCCCTTTTATTTTAGTCTTTGCATCGTGTTTGGTTTTAAGTAGTTATAATTGTAGTTCTTAGTCTCAGCCATGATACCATTTACTCAGAGGACGTATTTAGCCTTCAAAATTCAGTTTACGACCAAAAAAACTTATTTGATATCTATATCAGGAAATCAAAATTTGACTTATATCCATTCCTTTTCTGTCTACGGTTTCGCTTTAACTGGAAACAACTATTGCTTTTTAGTCTTTTGTGGCAACATCCAAAGAGTCTGAGCTCCAGGACCATGGATTAGTTTTAAAGCTTTCATTACACCCGAGCAACGCCCGACTATACCGCTAGACATGTAATAGATAATGATTTATTATTGGTTAATTCAAAAATGTAACACTTCTTTTCGTTGGCTTCTGAAAACGTAGGGTGTGTGTAATATCGGATTTATTAAGCAATCAAAATTTGGAAAAATCCGACGCTTATAAATTTTTGTCTATCTTTTGTCATTTTGTTTTTGTTAACTTTTATCGCAGATGCTGTCATCGCCCATTTTCTATTACTATATGTGTCCGTCCATGATTACAATTCCCCCACTGTTATCGGAAGAAGATACGTGGATATTTCTGTTGTTCTTTAACTCCTTTAGGACTTTTAGATGTCTGCGGAAATATCAGTCTATGGCACGGTGTTTTCCAAATCTAACTTTTCCGTATAGAAACAATACTTTCTTCTTGCCAACATACACAACAAAAATATAATAAATCCAAACAAAACGGTTAATTTCTCTTATTTTAACATTCGTCCGTATATGGAACACTGCTGAAATATAAGGTCAGGCGCCCCTGCTGTTCATCTCAGTTTTCTCGACAGGCTCCAAAGTAGAATCAGTAATGTGATAGGTATCGACTTGGTGGCTCGACTACAGCCACCTCCCCACCGTCGAGATGTGGCCTCCCTTTGTCAGTTCTATAAATACTTTCATGGCTTCTGCTCCAACGAACTTAAGTCACTGGTGCCTCTGCAACAGGTGTTTACTCGTCCAACCAGATTGGCAACTGGGTCCCACCCATTCACAGTTAGATTAACCAAATGCAGACGACAAATCTACTCCTGCAGCTTCTTCTCTCGCACTTCCCGCCTGTGGAACTCGCTCCCACATTCTTGCTTTCTTGACGGCTACAACCTCCAGTAATTTAAATGCAATGTCAATACTCATCTACTAACCACTTGACTTTAGTTCTTTCACCACCCCGTATATCCTTTCCTTTCTCTCCACCTTTACAACTGTCATCACACCTGTATTCTCGTCCTTCTCTTGCTCCTTTCTAACTGGTTCGTCTTCCTCTTCACTCTCTTCTACTTAATCTTTTTACTCTTATGTAGCCCCCTGCACATCAGTGGCATTACCACCTTGCTCGGGGTGATACGATTAAAAAGAAATCTCATAACATAACATTACACTACACACGAAAAGATGAAGAATAGACTCAAAACATCAGAGATGTGGTTATGCAAAAGGATGTCTACAAAAAACCAAACGTGTGCAATGACGAAGTTTTGGAGAGAATGCAAATCAAAAGAAAACCTAATTGGCATCAGAAAAAGACAACTGAGTTTTTTGGACACGTAATGAGGAAGGAAGGCTTGAAGAACCTAATACTCACAGGACTGAGAGAGAGAGAGAGAGAGAGTGGGGAAAGTAGCGTGAAACCTACTTGATGGACTTGCACAGGGGAATAGTGGAGCGAGGTTTGGAGATATACCAAGAGGAAAATATTAAGCGCGATAACGGATAGAATCCATGCTCGACAACGTCCTGAAAGACACAAAAAGAAGAACCTACTGCTATAAGTAAGCTAAGAAGAGATAAGACATGGTAAGATTGCTGCCTAATCCAGTGGCTCTCTACCCTTTACGTCCTGCGAGGTCCACTTAATCCCTGTGTACTTTTTTTTGCCGGGTGGTCAGGTTTATAGATAATTTTCTTTGTTTCTTCATCCAAGAAAAAGGAATACATAGTCATCAGCTAAAAGAAGAGACCAAAATACCAATTGCAAATCGTGGACACCGAAATCAAGCAAATACAAAAATTTAAATACCGGGGAAGTGTTCTAACAGAGGACGAAAAATGCTACACTGAGGTCTGAGCGCCTATTACTATGGCTAAGGACGATTTCCAAAAAGCTAAGCAGTGTATAAAGAGACAGGAAAATTTCAAGAAAAGGATGCTGTCATCCTACATTGCAGCGAATGCAGGACAATCTCCTCAGATGTGAAGGAAGTCTTAAAGGAAATGATGCTGAGGATACCACAAACCGAAAATGCTAGCAAGATTGGGTCACTATGTCGATCCAGGATGTTTTTTCCACCTGAATCCATCCTGCATATATACAAGTCAACCATCCGTCCGTGCATGGAGTACTGCTGCCATTTATGGTCAGGTGCCCCTGCCGTTCTCCTCAGTGTTCTTGACAAGCTCCAAAGGAGAGTCTGTAATGTGATAAGTACCGATCTGGCGACTCGACTGCAGCCACTTTCCCATCGTCGAAATGTGGCCTCCCTCTGTCTCTTCTATAAATACTTTCATGGCTTCTGCTCGGATGAGCTTAAGTCACTGATGCCTCCTCAACAGGTGTTTACCCGTGCAACCAGACTGGCAACTGGGTCCCACCCATTCACAGTCAGGTTAGCCAAATGCAGACGACATTTCTACTCCTGCAGCTTCCTCTCTCGCACTTCCCGTGGAACTCACTCCCGTATTCTTGCTTTCCTGACGGCTACGACCTCCAGAAATTTAAATGCAAAGTTAATACTCATCTACTAACCACTGGATTCTAGCTCTCTCCCCTCCCCTGTATAATCTTCACTTTCACTCAGCCCATGTATCTGTCATTGCACCTGCTTTCTCAGCTCTCTATTGTTCCTTTCTAACTAGCTTGTACTCCTCACTCTTTTCTAATTAATCTTTTTACATTTATGTAACCCCCTGCACATCAGTGGCGTTTCTGCCTTGCTCGGGGTGAAATGATTAAAAAAAAAAACCGAGGTTTTGGAAAAGATGGAAACCAAACGGAAACTGATACTTAAGATCAGAAACAGAAAGTGGATGTTTCTTGGACACATATGGGGAAGGGGTCTTGGAGAAACTGATACTCACAACTGATATTCAAGAAAAATCGACATCTAATCCAGATATCTTCAAAAAAAGGTTCTACAAATGATGCTTCAACACTAGTTATTAATTTAACTAGTATCATCAGCTCATCAACTTTGCGAATCAAAGTTTTCAACCCCCGGCATCTTTAAATATTTTTTAGAACATTACTACATTCTGACTCACTATAAAATATTAGCACTCTGACGACGAAGTACTTTAAACAAGAACATTTTCGTCAACATATTTAATCACTCACATCTCAACTACATAATTTAAACAACGTTCACAATAAATGGCTCCGTAAACAAACGAGCATAAACTCAAAAAAGCGACCTCGATCTGAAAAAGAAATGACCCGCAACAAATAATAACAATTAGACAAGTTATTACAGCAAAGAAATATTGTCATTCTCGCGGATGATTTTCATCAAAGAAATCTGATTTTAGCAATTAGTGCAATTTTACACTTTGTTCCAGTATTACATGACTATAAACATTTGAATTCGTTTGGCGCCTCCAGTTGGTGTATTGATTAGCAAACTTGTCTAAGTAGAACCATTACAACTGCGTAGTGAATTCGATCCTCAATGGGTGTCCCATACTTTTGGCTTTGTGCAACATCTAAGCTGGGCTTAGAAAATCACCATTACTACTTGGATTAGTACGAACCAAATACACCACACTTTCAACTCACTGGTGGTAACTACCAAATAATTTGATAAACATGATCAATGTTTTTTCAATCTTAGAAAAGGGTATTTTCGGATTTCTTAATATTGGGGAAGATGGGGAAAACAGCGAATAACATACTTCATGAGTTTTATCAAATGGATGGAAGAGCGATGTTTTGAAGATATAAGACAAAATGTATAAATAGTAAAAAAGGGAGTGGAAGATGTAGAGGAGCATCATCGCCTACTTCCGGCAAACAAAAGATCTTTCTTCGCTGATTTATCTCTGTTCTAGCCTCTTGCTCTGTACTTTGAAGTTGACTCCACTTACCGATAACCATCGATTTAAAGTAAATGTCCCGTAACAACTTTTACAATTTCAACCGGACTATTCTCAAATTAACATAACTTCAACAATTTTATATTCTGCAGACATAGTCTGTAAACACTTCTGTTTCTTTATTTCTCTTTTTCTCTCATTGGATATTATCTATATTTAAATATAACAGGTTGTTGCGTTTATCTCTCTTAGAAAGCTATCGCCTAATTTGCTTGAGAGTAAATAACTTTCATTAGGTCTCCATAAAATTGTGTTTGTATCCTGTGTCTTTTCACCGGATCTATTCAACTTGTACAGCGAGACCTTCTGAGAACTCTAGAAGTTATGCCAGGATTCGTCATAGGAGGCAACATTTTAAACAATATAAAGTACGCAGATGATACAGTGCTGATAGCAGACACAGAAAGGAAACTACAAGACTTCCTAAAAAAGGTAGCTAAAGAGATTGACAAAAAAGGACTACAAATAAACTGAAAACAAACCGAATGCATGGTCATCAGCAAAAAGAGCAGCCCAAAATGCCAAATACAGGTAGGGGATATTAAAATCAAGCAGGTACAAAAATTTAAATACCTGGGAAGTGTTCTAACAGAAGAAGGAAAGTGCGACATAGAGATCCGAAGGCGAATTAGCATGGCGAAAGAAGCATTCCAAAAATGTAAAGTATTAAGAAACAGAAAAACTTCACTAGAAACAAAAACGAGAGTACTGGATAGCTGTGTGTTGTCGGTTCTTCAATATGGCAGTGAATGCTGGACAATATCAACAAAGATGAAGGAAAAACTTGAAGCAAATGAAATGTGGTTCTACAGAAGGATGCTGGATATAAACTTGGGGATCAGTTACATATTACAATCTATATATAAACTGACCATTCACTTTGTGGCCACAGCAGTTTTTATACATTTATATTCCTGAAATCCAAAAGCACAAGGATGTATTCCAGAAGTTGAGTAAAAGAATTAAGAAATAGGACAATTTCACTAGAAACAAAAAGGAGATTACTGGATTGCTGTGTGTTGTCGGTTCTTCAATATGGCAGTGAATGTTGGACAATATCTTTGAAGAGGAAGGAAAAACCTGAAGCAACTGAAATGTGGTTCTACAGAAGGATGCTGCGGATATCATGAACCGAGCATGTGAGCAATGATGAGGTTTTGGAAAGGATGGAAACGAAAAGGAAATTAATACTGAGCATCAGGAAGAGACAGCTAAAGTTCCTGGGACATGCAATGAGGAAGGAGTGTTTGGAGAACATTATACTAACAGGCCAAATACAGGGAATAAGAGACAAGTGAAAGCAGCGTATAACATATTTGAAGGGCCTGATTAGGTGGATGACAGAACGAGGGTTGCATGGTGCAACGGGAGAAAGCCTGCTAAGAGCCACCAGGAATAGAGTGATGGGGAAAGCCATGATCGCCTACGTCCAGAAAGAACGGGGCACATAAAAGAAGAAGATGCTGGCGTGGATATAGTCGTCTCTGTACATAAGAGTATCAATCTATAGCAGATAATTTCATGTCCACAAATTCAGATACTTTTCACTGGTCTGTTACATCTAAGTATTATTTGTTAATATTATTCAAAGACCACAAGACCTAACGGTCACCGAATGAGGTTGCTATTTTGAGAAATGTCGATTAGGAAAATGTATAAAAGAGCTAACGTTTGTGCCTAGATTTGAAGAGGTTAAGAAAGGTGTGTTCAAAGAATCATTATCCAAAGAGGCTATTCTATAGAATGGCAGTTCTTGTTAAGATTTTGGAAAGGAATACGAGCTTACTTACCAATGGAATATAAAAAAGACCAGGTTGATTTAATTCTATCTGCCTACCATAGATGTGCGTTGTGATGCAATGGGTATCGGCTCGGAACGGGAAATCGGAAAACCGGGTTCAAATTTAAGTTGAATTCGTTGCATTCACTTACGCGCAGGGACCTTAGGACAGGTATTAATCCGTTGCTTCTCCCTCCAGCTATGGATTAAATAGGAGGACAGATTGGGATCTTTTGCTTTGCATGGAAACCAATCTACTGTAGAAAGTAATGGCAATCTATGGTGGAAAGATATCCTGCAGAGTCAGTCATGTCTCTTTCTTAACATGATCATTCAAGCGTGTAACACTTATGGCACTTAACTGACTGACTGACATACTATGGAGAGGTTTAGTTGTAAATATCAAATCTGCTGAAACTATGAAATGGAGCTCATTAAAATATTTTCCATGGAAATAAGGAAAAAATAATGATAGGCTTGTGAAGTAGCAAGAAGCCTTTTTCTTGCCCTGCTCCACAAAATGTAATTTCATCATTTCATCAACTTTAGCCCTATTTGTTTTACGATATTTCCTTTTTTTAATTGATTTATTGAATTTTAATGCCTCAAAAATTATTTTACGTTTATCGATTTTTCAAAAACTTGTACCATAGACAAATAATAATTTTTTTGTAGATATTTTCATCTATGATAATTGATGAAATGAATATGCATACACCTTGGTTCCCCTCTAAGTAATATGATTGGTTGGTGTCAGCCATAAATACCGATTAAGGCGGGGACGCCTAGGACTACGCCTATTTGAACGCCTATTGACTACGCCTGTTGTATAAGCCTACGCCTAACCATACTTTATACGACTATGACGAGTATCGGTTCATTAGCGCTACTGCTAGATTGTTCTACCCGGTTACCTTTACCTGCGACGACCATAGAATTTTTTGTTTTATTTAGGCTAAATTATTTAGTACACATTACTTTCTTTTTGCGTTGATCTGACATCTCTCAAAATATATATCCTTATTCTTTAATTGGCATCACCCTATGCAAGGTAGTAAAGACACTAAGACACAAGGGGTTACAGGTTGTGAAAGAATTAGGAACAGAAACATTAATAATGAGCAGAAAAAGAAAAACATTTATTAAAAGAATAGTAAATAGCGATTGACATTGCATTTAAGTTATTTAGATAGAAAGTTGTTGGGTGTAAAGCATGAATCTGGAAATGAGTTTCACACGCGAAACGTGTAAGAACTGCGGCGAACTTACGGCAACATCTAGCCCGTTTATTTATAAATTGGTGAGACCTAAACGCCAGTCTAGCATTACGCTTAAATTTATAAAAGTCTAGGCACAAAATGAAAGAACACATCTGGACAATTATCATGAAAGTATTTATAGAAAATAGTCAACCTTATTGTGTTGGGTAAGTGAACGAAGCCGAGCAGCCAGACCAAACCCAGTTTTTTTAAATGGTATCAATGAATCTCACTGTTAAAAGGATGAGCCTCGCAGGACACATTGAAACTATTTTCTTAGTTCTTGACCTAGCAATGGATTCAGTGTTAGCCTGAGAAGGCGGAAGCAATCTCTTTCCTGGAGGTTAACATCAGTCATGCTGATTGAAAGCAGATCGGCGTCTGTCAGATGATTAGTAGCGAACAGATTAGTTTATTGATAATCATCTACTAATCATCTTGTGTGCCATTTATCGACGGATCTATGTTCGTTTTATACACTGACTGTCATTTTAACCCTGTCAGACTAATCAGACTTACTTCCGAGTTAGGAGTAAATTATTATATCATCAGAATAGATACTAAGTTTAATCAAGAAGGTCGTTAAGATAGATAGATAGATAGATAGATAGATAGATAGATAGATAGATAGATAGATAGATAGATAGATAGATATAGGAATATAATTAGATATCAAAATATATAGAAAAAATACATGAACATAGATAGATAGATAGATAGATAGATAGATAGATAGATAGATAGATAGATAGATAATCTCATCTCGAGAGTGGTCACCCTAGATTTCTCGAAGCCCTTTGTCAAAGGTTGGCTTTGGTCACAATAAGCGTTCATTCCCTCAATAAGGCTTCTTATCTCAAACTCTTTTTAGATCTCATAGTTCCTCCAGATTTCAAATGAAATTCATATATTCGTGCCATTGCTAAAGAAGATGGGAAAATGATTGGCTCCTTGTATCGGTCCAGTTAAAACATTTCTGAAATGATAAGTTCTGAGAAATACTGCAAACTTGGGGAACCAACCAGCAAATCCAATTTTCATTTTTTTTATTCGCCATCAAAGGTTAAATCAATTTTCTTAGTAATTAATTGAAACATTTTATGATTGTATATACTGGAATAGATAATATTATTTTTTATTTTAAGTGCGTCCAAATAAAATTAAACATTCGTTTATTGAAACATTTTTCAACAAAGATTTTATTTTAAAAAATACTTAAAGGTTGAGAATCTTTTATCCAAAAATTTATGGAATCGGAAATGTTTGATTTTTTAAATTTTTTCAGATTTTGGAAGATGAGCTATTTAATTTGTATATAGCATCTATAAAATGGGTCATTTTGAGAATGGAATCCATGCATAAACACGATTTTCCTTAAAATTTTATATCACAGTTTATAAATATGCACCGAAGTTAATTTTATATAAATAAATAATACTGAAAGTAATTTACTAAATTGTAAATGTACGAGGGTCATTCAATAAATAAGGTGAATTTTTCGATATAAGGTTTTTTTTTAATACAGATAGGAGCTTACTTTATTTTAATTGTTTTTCCTTTATTCTTTTTTAAAGGGATTTAATTTTTTTTTTTTTTTTTTTTTTTGCAGATTGAAAAAACTTTGAGAGTTTTGGAGAGTAACAAAGATAGCGGACCAAGAAGCATGCTCCAGGATTGAACAGAGGTCGATTATCAAGATTTTGGTTGCTGAAGGGTGCAAACCAGTTGAAAATTATAGGAGAATGCAAACTGCGTATGGTGCCAGATGTCTCAGACAAAAAATATCTACAAGTGGCTATAGACCCCAATTTGTCCAGTTGTTTAAAGAAGGACGGTGCAGTGTTGAGGATGAAGACAGGCCTGGGAGTCCTACAGAAGTGAGGTCTCCTGAGGTGATCGAATCAGCCAATGATCGCATTCAGTCTGACAGAAGGGTGACAGTGGATGACATTGCAAGAACATTGAGCCTATCTGTTGGGACAGCACACAAAATTGTCCATGATGACATTGCTTACTCGAAGACAACGCAAGGCCTCACACAGCAGCCCAAACGGTATAGACCATCAAAACGACCTGGGCTGAGGACTGCTCCGTCATCCCCCTTACAGCCCAGAACTTGCTCCATCAGACTTTCACCTATTTGGTCCCTTGAAAGCGTTCACGAGAGGCGCGAACTTTGAAAGTGACGATGAAGTCAAAAGTGATGTGAGCGATTGGCTGAGACATCAGTCAAAAGATTTTTACGCTGAGGGAATACGAATGCTTGTGTACAGATGGAAAAAGTGTGTAACACTGCTGGGAGACTACGTTAAAATATAAAAGAAGTACGCTTCTGTCTGTATTAGAAGTCCTTATACCGAAAAATGCACCTTATTTATTGAATGACCCTCGTAGAAGTCCTTATACCGAAAAATGCACCTTATTTATTGAATGACCCTCGTAGAAGTCCTTATACCGAAAAATTCACCTTATTTATTGAATGACCCTCGTAGAAGTCCTTATACCGAAAAATTCACCTTATTTATTGAATGACCCTTGTAGAAGTCCTTATACCGAAAAATTCACCTTATTTATTGAATGACCCCCACGTAAAAATAACTATTTCTGCTTTCTGTACGTGAACAAAAACATGATCACTCTATACAAAAATATATATTTTGATTAAAATATTACAATAAATACAGGTACAGTATTTGTATAAAAAGCAAAACATGGATTCTTATTACAGTTGAATGTAGTGGAAACTGAGAAAAATGTCAGACACTTTATTTGTAACAATGCGACGCAATAGAATTGCGTTAAGAATAAAAATAAAAATAATCATTTAAAAAAGAAAAAAAAAAGGTAAATGGTGGCCCCTAGGTTCGAATATGCACGAGATACTAGATTAGCAACAATAATTTTGATTTCAAATTCTTATTAAAGATAAAATAACTAACTTACATGAAAACATATTGAAATTGCAATAAGCAAATTATTGCCAAAACTAGCAGTATATCCCGGCGTTGCTCGGGTGTAATGAATGATTTAAAACTAATCCATGGTCCTGGAGCTCAGACTCAGCCTAAAGAATATTTGTGTCAAGTTTGGTGAGAATCGGATAAAAATTGTGGATTTCTATAAAGACATACAGACAGATAAACAGACACACACACAAACATCTTGCCTTATATATATATTGTCGATTTTCTGCACTGTTGTAAGAACTGCAACCTTGAAACTTCTGAATATCGTTTCTTATGTCTTTGTCTATGAGTGTATCAAATTTGATTAAAATCAGACCACTCCTTCTATAACCTGATTTGTTCGACTATCGATATTTATCGGGGGTACCTCGACACAAAACTTAGCTAAGAACACTTGCAGGCGTTTATAGTGCAACTGTGTAAATTTTCAAGAAAATCGGTTCAGCCGTTTCAGAGTCTATAGGTAACAGACAAAGTTCCATTTATAAATAACTTTAGATATTGTCACATTCTTGAGAATTTTTCAAATATCAACAATCGGAAAAGAAAGGCTATTTTTTCAAACCATCAAACTTATTATTGACTTTAAACATCTTTAAAAAAAATAAAAACACTGATAACTAATGAACGTTAAAAATGATAAATAAATATATTAAACAAAATGAACAATAAAAATTATATATATAAATATAAATTCGCAACAACCATATTAACTGCTTACATCAACCAGTGTAGATATACTGTGATCATGCACACTGTACTCTTTGCAAAATGTAATTTACACCGTATCCTTCCATTTAGATCCTTACGGTATGTATATTGTGGTCTTACAAAAGGTACTATTTTAAAGAATATTAGTCCCAAGTGGGCGTAATACATTCGGTTGGTGCGTACTCTAAAACCATAGCGCATTGTTAGCGAGAGGATAGATAGATAGATAGATAGATAGATAGATAGATAGATAGATAGATAGATAGATAGATAGATAGATAGATAGATAGATATGAAGGGTAATTACATAGATAGATAGATAGATAGATAGATAGATAGATAGATAGATAGATAGATAGATAGATATGAAGGGTAATTACATAGATAGATAGATAGATAGATAGATAGATAGATAGATAGATAGATAGATAGATAGATATGAAGGGTAATTACATAGATAGATAGATAGATAGATAGATAGATAGATAGATAGATAGATAGATAGATAGATATGAAGGGTAATTACATAGATAGATAGATAGATAGATAGATAGATAGATAGATAGATAGATAGATAGATATGAAGGGTAATTACATAGATAGATAGATAGATAGATAGATAGATAGATAGATAGATAGATAGATAGATAGATAGATAGATATGAAGGGTAATTACATAGATAGATAGATAGATAGATAGATAGATAGATAGATAGATAGATAGATAGATAGATAGATAGATATGAAGGGTAATTACATAGATAGATAGATAGATAGATAGATAGATAGATAGATAGATAGATAGATAGATAGATAGATAGATATGAAGAATGAGTACATAGATAGATAGATAGATAGATAGATAGATAGATAGATAGATAGATAGATATGAGTGAGTACATAGATAGATAGATAGATAGATAGATAGATAGATAGATAGATAGATAGATAGATAGATAGATAGATAGATAGATAGATATGAAGGGTAATTACATAGATAGATAGATATGAAGGGTAATTACATAGATAGATAGATAGATAGATAGATAGATAGATAGATAGATAGATAGATAGATAGATATGAAGGGTAATTACATAGATAGATAGATAGATAGATAGATAGATAGATAGATAGATAGATAGATAGATAGATAGATATGAAGGGTAATTACATAGATAGATAGATAGATAGATAGATAGATAGATAGATAGATAGATAGATAGATATGAAGGGTAATTACATAGATAGATAGATAGATAGATAGATAGATAGATAGATAGATAGATAGATAGATAGATAGATAGATATGAAGGGTAATTACATAGATAGATAGATAGATAGATAGATAGATAGATAGATAGATAGATAGATAGATAGATAGATAGATATGAAGGGTAATTACATAGATAGATAGATATGAAGGGTAATTGTAGATAGATAGATAGATAGATAGATAGATAGATATGAAGGGCAATTACATAGATAGATAGATAGATAGATAGATAGATAGATAGATAGATAGATAGATAGATATGAAGGGTAATTACATAGATAGATAGATAGATAGATAGATAGATAGATAGATAGATAGATAGATAGATAGATAGATAGATATGAAGAGTAATTACATAGATAGATAGATAGATAGATAGATAGATAGATAGATAGATAGATAGATAGATAGATATGAACTGGATATTTAATGAAGCGTATGTTATTTCTTTTTGGCATCCATCATGTTACTTCCCCTGATTATAGCGCGTTGATAGAACGATGATGGATCGGCAGGTAATGCGTTTTGCCATAGAGCGCAAATATTTGTAATTCAGAAAGTAGAGTCGATTTGAGATGATGTTTTTCCATTTGAAAAGGACTGAGAGTAAAAAAAGATTTCTTGAGGCAAAAGGAAGAAAAGAAAAAGTATTAATATGAAAAGAAAATAAAGTTGGCAAAAGAAAAAAGGAAAAAAAGAGAGAAAGAAAGAAGGACTGTTAATATGAAAAGACAATAGAGCTGGCAAAGGAAAGAAAGAAAAAAAAGTATTAATATGAAAAAATAATAGAAAGAAAGAAAGAAAGAAAAAAGAAAGAAAGAAAAAAGAAGTATTGCTATGAAAGATAATCGAGCTGACAAAAGAAAGAAAGAAAGAAAGAAAGAATGAAAGAATGAAAGAAAGAAGTATTAATATAAAAAAAAGTTGGCCAAAGGAAGAAAGGAAGGAAGGAATATTAATAGGAAAAGTTAACAGAGCAGACAAAAGAAAGTAAGAAAAAAACAAAGAAAGAAAGAACTATTAACTAGAAAAGATAATAGAGTTGACGAAAGAAAGAAAGAAAGAAAGAAAGAAAGAAAGAAGTATTAATATCAAAAATAATAGAATTGGCCAAAGGAAGAAAGGAAGGAAGAAATAATAATATGAAAAGTTAACCGAGCAGGCAAAAAAGAAAAAAGAAAGAAAGAATTATTAACTTGAAAAGAAATAGAGTGGACGAAAGAAAGAAAGAAAGAAAGAAAGAAAGAAAGAAAGAAAGAAAGAAAGAAAGTATAAGTGATATGAATTGTTCATAGAGGAGGTAAAAGCAAATGTTTACGAAAAAGTTTTTACGAAAGAAACGAAAAAGAAAGAAAAACCTGCTAATATGAAAGGATTATTTAAAAAAAAAAAAACCACGAAAGAAGTAAGAAAGAAAGAATAAAAAAAGAAACGATAGAAGCTTTTATGGGAAAATATCATAGAGCAAGTAAATGAAAGAGTTTTAAAAGAAAGAAAGGAAAAAAGAAATGTAAATATGAAAATATAATATGTATGTTAAAAGAAAAATGAATGAAAAAAAGGAAGGAAGTGTTGACATGAAAAGATCATAGAGTGAGCAAAAGAAAGTGTTTAAAAAGAAATAAAAAAGAAAGAAAGCACATATGAAAAGATGGGGAAAGAACGAAACGAAAGAATATTTTATATGAAAAAATCATGGAGGAGGTAAATGAAAGAGTATTAAAGAAAGAGAAAAGGAAAGAAAGAAAGAAAGAAAGAAAGAACAGGAAATAGGAAAGATTTAAAGTAATATAATATAAACTATATTCATCTATTGTCCTCATCTTTACCATTCTCATGACGTTTCGGCAGTTGTACGCTTCTTAAGGTGCTAGGAATTTCGAACCGAAAGAAAATATACTGTGGAAAAGCTAAAAACGTAAATTTAGAATTATAAAAAAGAAGAAAATTTTAAAAACTAAACTGAAATTTAAAGGGAAAAGAAGAGAATTGAAAATTTAAGTTATAAATCCTGAAGGAAAATGACCGCATGAAAGCAAAATTGAAAAAATATATTCCAACAAAAAATGATATGAAATATCTAAAAAAGAAAGAATAAAAAAATAAAATAAAATGAAAAAATTTTAAAAAATGAAAAAACAATCATAATGTTTGATATAAATAAAAAATGAAATAAAAATTATGAAAGATAACATGAATTAATCTAATAAAGAAGCGAAATTTTTTTTATAATCGTGTCGCCCCAAGCTATGCATTATACTGCCACTTTTTAACAGAAAGTTGTATTGGAGGAAAGTTACGAGAAAGACTGACAGGTTATAGGGGGTGTCAGGAAGAGGGTAGGAGAGGGTGAGAATACTGAAAGAGTGGATTGGACGAAGAAAGGAGCATGAGAGAGAGAGGAAGCAAGTTAGTGAGATAGGAGATGGCTATTGACTTTAAATTTGAATTATTGGAGATTGTTGCTCTCGGGAAAGCAAGTAAACGGAAGAGAATTCCACAGGCGGGAAGCGCGAGAGAAGAAGCTGGTGAAGTAGAAATTGCGTTTACAACTTATTGGCTTAACAGTAAAATGGTAGGGCCTAGTTGCTTATCTTGTGGCTCGAGTAAATTCATGCATAGGGGGTACCAGTGAGCTAAGTTCATCTGAAAAGAAGCCATGAAAGTATTTGTAGAAGAGACACAGGGAATCCACATTGCGCCGTTGAGAATATGTCTGTATCCGAGCTGCCAAGTCGGGATCGATCACATTACAAATTCTCTGTTGGATTTTGTCAAGGACCCCTAGGTGGATAGCAGGAGCGCCTGACGAAATATGGCAGCAGTTTTCAATGCACGGGTAGATGGTAGATTTTTATATGTACAGAATTGTTTCATACGGGAAAAACCTCAGACAGGTTCTGCACAGAGAATCGACTTTCTTAGCAGCGGATTTAGCTATGGATTCTTATAAAGTCATTCCACTTGAGGTCTGTTGTGAGAGTTAACCCGAGGAGGCGCAGTGTTTTACTTTCAGGGAGACTAGACTGATCCATGCTAATAGTGGGGTAGGAGCGATTGTCTGTGGTGGTTAATAGATAGCAGCTTCGTTTTAGCAGCATTGAAATTCAAGAACCCCATTTCTTACCCCAGTCCACCACAATTTAGAGGTCTTTTTCAAACTAGGCAGCGAAGTTTGCTTTGTGAGCCTCGGCAGATTTTTGATCGAGTCGAGAGTAAACCGTAGCGTCGTCTTATTACATCGGGGAGATCGTTAATACCAAAAATAAAGTATAAAATAATTGGAAATAAAAAATATGAAGTAATGGAATGATAAAAAGTGATGTTAAAATGTGAAGGAAAGAAAATGAGAAATTTTAAGAAAATTTAAGATAGACGAACTAACGAAAGAAAGGAAAGAAACTACCCAGAAGTGTTCAGTCAATTCGAAAGAGATATTGCAGGAGTAAACAAGTAAAGAAGGAATTCTGAAAACACCTTCTAAAGAATGAAAAAGAAAATGAAATGCCTGTCATATTTGTTTAAATTTATTTATGACTTGAGGCGTCAGTCAAGCTTAAAAAGTTCTCTCCAATATAGAAGGAAAATGGCGGAGTTTACTTTTCTATTTCAATTTGGTAACGACGTATTGCACAGTCAGAAAATTGTTTTTGTAAAAGTTCATTAAAATCATATTTTAACAAATATATTACAAACAGTAAACACAAAAAATGAACCATTTACACATTTTCCTGAATTCAACGAAGGTACAAACTTACACATGCATATATATATATATATATATATATATATATATATATATATATATATATATATATATATAATTCCAGGTGAAGAGGACTCATGGTTTTGTTATTTTGAGTGCCCTGGCATTTATTTTATAATGGACAGTGCTCAATATAATGAGTATTATAGAGTATGCCATAACTATATAATTATTTATATATTATAAATTATATTTTACAACATGTACATAATTTTTCTATATATATCCAGGACAAAGGTACGTTGAAACTTCAATGTCTCGTGAGACATTGAATTTTCAGTGTCGAAACAAACGTACCTTTGTAGTAGATATATCTAGAAAAATTATGTACATGTCCTAAAATATAATTTATAATAAATATTCACAGCTCTATATATTATATATCGAGCACTGTTTTAAATTAATGTTTTGTGCGTTGTAAGAATTCTTTCTTCGTTCTGTATTCACTCGGCTAATTATATATATATATATATATATATATATATATATATATATATATATATATATATACACACAAGTAATTCTATAATTACACAACCTGATGATGAAAAATATTTTGCATTTTACAAATCAAGTATTTAAAAATAATCCCATTTCTGTTCTATTCACTGAATTCAGAAAGAAATAAAATTCATAGATGTTATACGTAATACAATGAAAATTTCAGATCAAAATTCATCGAAAAATTAACTGTCTAATATCTTAAGTACACAGATTATGATATCAAAATTGTTTAACTAAACTTATATTATTTTGCATACCAATAAATACATATCTTTACATATATATATTATTATTAAAATTGGCAGACAAGATATTACAATTAGATTTTTTTATAACTTTTCATGTGATCTAAAGATTTGTTTTTGTTCGGGATATATATTGTATAAAACATCATCCAGATGCTTTGTTTATCCGAGCACTTTTGGCTATAATTTTAGCCATTATCGAGGATGAATCCTACGTGTAACAGAATGTAGGCAGTGTTTATGTATGTTTGTAGTCTGTATGTTTTACGGTGAGCAAATTGTTAGAGTGTTAATAGTTGATATTACTGCGTGTTGCTTTTGTTTTTTTATTAATAATGCCGCCATTATTTTTAACATTTTTGCATGTGAATGGTGCTATGATATATGTGTGTTACAAATAGGTTTTTGTAGGTCACCATGTGTGTTTAATGAGATCTACACATCTATGTTTTCCCTTATTCTTCTTTTTTGCTTCATCGCCTTTGTCCCTTCAAAACGTAGGTGTTGAAGGCCTTCCACGTCTCCCTATCTCTGGTGGCTCTCAGTACGCTTTTTCCTGTTCTCTGCCATCCACCTGTTCAGGCCCTTCAAATATGTTAACCGCTGCTTTCCCCTGTCTCTCTTTCCCTCTATCGGACCTTTGAGCATCAGATTCTCCAAGTCTTCCTTTCTAATCACATGTCCAAATCACTTTAGCTGTATTTATCTGATGCTCAGTATTAATTTATTTTCGTTTCCATCCTTTCCAAAATCTCATAATAGCTCACATGCTCGATCCATGATATCCGCAGCATCCTTCGGTAGAACCACATTTCAGCTGCTTCAGGTTTTTCTTCATCTCTGATGATATTGTCCATCATTCACTGCCATATTGAAGAACAGACATCACATGGCAATTCAGTAGTGTTTAGTTCTAGGGATATTTTCCTGTTTTTTCATACTCTCCTCGTCTTCTGGAATGCGTCTTTCGCCATTCCCATTCGCTTTCGCTTTCGGATCTCAGTGTCGCACTTTCCGTCTTCCGTTAGAATATTTCCCAAGTACATAAATGTCTGTATCTGCTTGATTTTAGTACCCCCCAACCTTTAATTGGCATTTTCGGCTCCTCTTTTTTTCTGATGAACATACATTACTGTTGATTTATATCAAATGTTTTGCAATTATAATCCCGTCCTTCGTTGTTTTATATTTGTTGGTCTTTTTTTTTATCCGTGTATCTGACGCTGCCAAAGAAACAATCCATTAATGGAATGGAAAACGTGGACTTATCTCTTGGCAACAAGTATAACATTTTTTTAAAATTCCGTTTAATATTTTATGTATCCGCAATCATATATATATATATATATATATATATATATATAAATAATAGTTTAGCGCATGAACAAATTTAAAATAAAAGAATTGTACATGTTCTAAACTATAATTTATAATAAATATTCACAGCACTGTTTAAATTAATGTTTTTGACGTTGTAAATTTTTCTTAGTTCCTTATTAACTCGGATATATATATATATATATATATATATATATATATATATATATATATATATATATATATACAAAATTTCGATGTTTAAATTCGTTGAATTGCCTACCTTCTTTTGGTATTATAGATATGAAAGATATATATATATATATATATATATATATATATATATATATTGGCTTGGAGTTGCGTTCAACATTGGTACTGATTTTTGTGTCCATACTGCTTATATTTCTAGATTTGGCATATTTCATATTTTGGCAGCAACACAAATTCATTTAAAAAGTTTTCTTAAATATAATCTTGTTTTAGTATATATATATATATATATATATATATATATATATATATATATATCTGTAAATTCAGATAATTCTTTGTGGGGGAAATAGCCATTTTTAACATGTCATTTTAAGGCATGCATTCTTCGACCCATTATAAACAGAGAAAGAGGAAAAATTCTAAGCCCAGATGTTAGTTTAGACAAATTATATATATATATATATATATATATATATCTATATATATATATATATATATATATATATAACGTTATATGACTGGTATTAATTTTAAGTGATTTGTCAAGATGAGAAGAGACTTCTCTAAAATTGGAAAATACAATCATTTTTGTCTTGAAAAGTAACCGATGTGATACAGATTCCAAAATATTATGAGTGCAAAATTCTTTCAGTTGAGAAGTAAGCGAATTTGTCAAAGCTAGTTACCTAAGTGTAGTCAAAATATTGTCAAATGGATGTTGAGTATATGTGACCCTAGGTGAAAATACGACCTTGAGAATTTCCTGTTAACTGATTATCAAGACAGCTGATAAGAACAGGCAGGCAATAACAGGGAGTAATTTTTCCCTTTTATTGGAATAGTTAAATGACATTACTTACATTTCTAAATGCTAAGACGTATATAGGGAGGGGCAAATAGCAATCCAGTTCTTAACTTCAACATCTCAGTTTTTTTACTTTTTAATAAAATTGGAATGGAAAACAAAATTCAGTGAGTCGGAACCAGCGATGAACTGAAGCAGACAAACCGAAATAACCTGCCACAAATAGAGATATCCCAATTAAATCAGTAACAATTTAAACACGCCATTGTACAGTGGAGATATAAAACATGAATATTATCGTACTATTGAAATACCAGCCATCTGATATTTCTATTTCGTCCTTTAATTTTGTCTTACTTGTAATCTACAAATATATATAAGCCTTCACTGTGTCGTTGCTGTCTTAAATCTAGTTTTCATTATATACCAAGCCTTCGCGTGTCTGGGCCAATCTCGTCAGGTGATAACAAGCAATTCTGCTTTGACTAATCCGAGATCAACAACACAACGTGGGCGGAACAGATCGAGGCTCAGGAAGGTTGGCTGGACTCAGCACCAGGGGTCGTGTTAGTGACGTAAATTAATAAATTAATATGAGAGCGCACATATGTATAGTATTATTATTAAGGTGTTAATAAAATAGTGTTTAATGTATGAAAAAATCTGTATTATATATATAAATATATATATATTATCCTACATCTATGGCACGACTCGGAGTTCATGCTTTATGCAACTATCCGGTGTGTATTTCAAACTGAATTTCTCTTCTTAATTCTTAATTTTTATTTTCACTTTTTAATTTTATTTAAAATTTTAAGATTTTAATTTTTATCTAAACTTTTTCTACATTGCTACGTGATGTCTGTCCTTCAATAATGCAGTGAATGCTGGACAATACCATCAAAAATGAAGGAAAAACTTGAAGCAACTGAAATGTGGTTCTACACAAGAATGCTGCGAATCTCATGGATCGAGCATGTGAGCAACGATGTTGTCTTGGAAATGATGGAAACAAAAAGGAAATTAATACTGAGCATCAGGAAGAGACAGCTGAAGTTCCTGGGACACGCAATGAGGATGGAGGTCCTGGAGAACCTGATACTAACAGGCCAGATAGAGGGAAAAAGAGACAAGGGAAAGCAACGGATAACATATTTGAAGGACCTAATCAGGTGGATGATAGAACGAGGATTGCACGATGTAACAGGAGAAGGCGTGCTCAGTGCCACCAGGGATAGGCAAAAGTTGAAAGCCATGATGGCCTACATCCTGAATGGACAGGGCACATAGAAGAAGAAGAATATTGAATATTTAAATTTTTACGTCCGTTTGATTTTTTCTCACTGTATTTTATCATTTTTAACATTTTAATTTTAATTTTAAATTGTAAATTTCAAATTTAGATTTTTATCTGTTTGTAACTTTTGAATATTTAAATATTGTTCTTGTTATTAAAAAAGTAGAAAGTTAACTTAAATTCCCATGAACATCGAGTGAACTTAAATTCAAATCTACAAAATTGTCAGAGTACCATCGGACGCATTTCACTTAGCCAGAAATCTAGAAGCGGCGTGATGTACTGCTTAGCATTCACACCGGAAGATCAAATACGAACATTTCAGAGAGTTCGCCTGTCAATCTGAGGAGAGTGAAGAGAACCCAAAAAGACTTGCATGAGTCTCACAGTGGATACCAATGTGTTTAGAGTGATCAGTAATAATGGCGATGTTAAGCCATCATTCACCACCCACAGGGCACCAGACCCAACACAGTCACACAAAATCGGAGATCAACATCAAGAGCTTTGAGGAACAAATGCAGCCCTGAGTCAAGAGGGTGGTTGCTGGAAGAATCTATATTTGGCAACAGGACTCTCCTCCATGCCACACATGGAGTATAAACTAGTCAGGGTAATCAAACAAATTGTACGGCCACATTACCTCTTAAATCTGGCTAACTTAACAGCGGCAGTTTCCGGGATTATTGTGTGAGGCATCTGTTGTTTCTATTAACATATCTCACCATTATTACTTCCACCAGGAGCTTCCTACCAACAGGATCTCTTACTGTTTCCAAACATCAGACTGGGATGAGTTCACGATTTCCTATGCGACGTCCCTTGGGGAAAAGTGTTCAGTCTCCTTGTGGATGACTGCGCCTCTGAGGTCTCTTCCTGGGTGAAAGCTGACACCAATGTCTTCATACCAATCAGGTAGTTCTGTCCCAATCCTCACTCCTCAACCTTGTTCTCTCCTGCCTGTTCGGCCGCCATTGCCCACAGGAAGCACTACTTCCAGCTATTTCGGAGTCATGCATCTGACCACAATAGGCACCTATTTGCTTTTGATCGTAATAAGTGTAAGAGGATCCTGAATGACGCCGAGTGGTTGTTTGCTGAGAGAATGAGGCAGTTTTGGCTCTAAAGATTATTGGTGGCTCTGCAAGTGTGTGCTGAACAACAGCAAATACTCCATCCTACCCTTAATCAATAAATTCGAGATCCTCACGGCATCTGTGGACCAGGCCGAGTACTTTGCTCTCAGATTATCAAACTCCACATTTGACTCGCCTAGAGTACCTACACCCGATTTCCCTCTTAGAACTGAATCTCAACTGAAAGATCTTTACATAAGCCTGTCTCTAGTATATAAGATAATATCAAAACCTGACCCCCATAAGGCGAGTGGAATGTCTACTATGAAATCTTCGTAGCTTCATTGTTAAAAACCCGTCTGATTTTAAGACGGCACCTCCTCGGTGTTGGGAATATTTAGGTCACATATCTCCCTGAAGGTGGATATTTTCTAAAAGATTTCTTAAACGATCAAGGCCAGTGAAAATCATAATGTACTGCTTAACTGTCGTGTTTATACGCGCTAAAAAGCCTGCCTTCTTCTGCCGGACGCTCGTGGCCTAAGGGTAGAATCGCCGACTGACGCCGATTCGGTCGGGTTTCGATCCTGGGTTAGGAAGCGGAGTCTAAACCATACTGATGAGCTGTAATACAGCGAAACAGGTCCGTCTGCGGATGACTATAGTATATATATATATATATGTGTGTGTGTGTGTGTGTGAAATAATCAGATTTTCCACTCAACTACGAGTACCATTAAGAAATCATAATGTTAAACAAATAAAATTTCAAACTATGTCGGCTAATGCCAGTTTCGTATAATATATATATATATACACTACCGGCCATAATTATTGGGAAACCCCCGTTTTAAAAAATGAAGTAGTTCATACTATTTTTAGTATTTATTGCCAATTGGATAATTCTAATGAAAATATAATGGTTCTTTTGATATTATTACTTTACAAAATTTTACAAGGCGGCCAGGAAGCCTTTGCTTCGGCCAGCCAATTAGAAGTAGATACTAGTATGGAGAAAAATAAATGAACAGCAGAACAGTTCATTTGTTACATATGTTATTGTCCCGTATTAACAAAAGAAGTATTCTATTTTCATTTAGAATTATCCACTTGGCAATAAATACCAAAAATAGTAGGAAATACATCATTTTTTTAAAACTAGGGTTGCCTAATAATTATGGCCGGTAGTGTGTGTGCGTATATATATATATATATATATATATATATATATATATATATATATATATATATATATTGTTCGATTGATTAATATGTATATATTTTTTCTTCAGTAATTTTCCCTCAAGCAAGTCAGTAATACGCCTAATACTCAGAAAGAGAAGACAGAGAATACAGAGAACGAAGGAAACGACAAAAGATGAACGGAATTTCAAAAAGACAAAAGATGGCGTTTGACGTTGTGTTTAAATTTTTGAAGATTGCAGTTATCAGCAAATCAAGGAAACGGAAGAGAATTTACTGATGGAGGAGAATTGGCGGGTGCATTTAGTTATTCCATTAGTAAAAGAGTCGGACTTAGATGCCAATCTGGTTTGACAATTAAACTCATGTAGTGAAAGCGTAAGAGAAAAATAGCTATGAAAATATTTATAGAAAAGACCAAAGAAAACTAGTTTCTTTAAACAATCAAAGACAGCAATTAAAAAACCTCAATATCTCCGAGATTCGATGACCATTTTTCTTTTAGTTTTAAATATTCAAAGAACCATACTTTTTTTTCTAAGAGTGACTATCGTAAAATACGGCAAATTATTGTTCCATCCATTCAATATTTATACGGTCAGTTTAAACACATACTTTACTGAAGATTTTAAGATGATTTTATATCAGAAACTTTGTTTTATATAAAAGTAATCAACGAAAACATTGCTAAACTACTTCTTTTTTTAAATTATGAAATATCCAAAACGCAGGAAGCAAGCATCTATTAATCCATAAAAACAGTAATTATTTTCATATTTTTCGGTTGACCGATTCTCATAAAATTATCCATCCTTGATTAATCCTGAGGCGATGAACTGAGAGTTTTTTTCTTAATGAATTTTCTTTTTATTAAAACGAAAAATCCTAGAGTCGTCAACTAAAGAAATAAAAATATCTGTGCATGATTACAAGGTGATTTGCATTATTTCAGGCGAAAGAATGACAATATTATTCCTCAATTAAAAGCAAACATCACTGTAATAACGAACAAGAAAGTCATTAACCTCTACTTTTGTAAATGAATAGGCATATAAATGAACTTCTCCGCATGTGCAGACTCACTTTTTGTCATTTGTTATATTCCTGTCCTTTCATTCACTGACGAGCAAATACCTTTGCGAAATATATGAATCGATTTCTTTACCCCCAGCTATGGGTGGAATAGCAGGACAGAATGAGTCCTATAGCCTTAGTTGGAAACCATTTTAACGTTGAAAGAATGAGAAGCTTACTATGGGAAAATATTCTGCCTATTCTGACATTAATCGAAAGAGGTATTATTTATTGATTGATTTGTTTACTTAACTGTATATCAGCGGTTTATGAGTTGTTTAATGCCGAACTATTTCTTTTCTTGGGAGATTTGAATTAATAAAATATGTTATTCTCCTTTCACAATTGAATACATGGTTGATGATATTCAGTTTTAGTATATATACATGTTTGTGTGAGCTTAATTACTAAAGGTGGGGTTATATATTTTTATATGGTAGTTTTGTTGTAATTTGTAATACATTTTGATGTAAGATATTGTAGGATTGATATATATATATATATATATATATATATATATATATATATATATATATATTTAAAAAGAACAGACGTCATATTATTTAAACCCGAGGAACCTTTCGGCCAACTCTTATCAAGGGTTCACGTTGGCTTTAATTTTAAGGGAATTAAGGAAAAGGACAAGGCAAAATAAATTAAATTACTTACAATGCTGGGAGATTATGGAATTCGTTTAAAAATAAATTTATTGAAAAAAAAAACACATAAAATGTAAGGGGGGTGTAAACATGTAATTCCACAAGAGTGTT
This sequence comes from Ascarosepion bandense, assembly GCA_037127315.1. Taxonomy (NCBI): domain Eukaryota; kingdom Metazoa; phylum Mollusca; class Cephalopoda; order Sepiida; family Sepiidae; genus Ascarosepion; species Ascarosepion bandense. Next base: position 723,884 of record JBBBDQ010000209.1, on the reverse strand, counting down.
TAAAAGTGAAAAAATATTACACTCACAGACTCACCAGGCACAGGCTCGGCTGTTGAATTTTCAAGCAAATTGCTTCCAAAATAGGTAGATGATGTGTAAACCGAGCGCTGTGCAAGACAGTAAACCAGCTGTCCTCATATGCCGAGGCACACACTTGATTGTCCAAAAGATGTCGGCCAATAGCGGAATCCAGAACAGATGGTGTTGTTCTTATAGGTCTGAGAGAGCCACAGGAATGTATATTAGAGTTGGCCGAAAGGTTCCTCGGGTTTAAATAATATGACGTCTGTTCTTTTTAAAGCCGTTAGTACTTTCTGTGGGTACAAATCGTTATATATATATATATATATTCATCCGCAGACAGATCTGTTTCGCTGTATCACAGCTCATCAGTACGGCTTAGACTCCGATTGCTTTTAACCCAGGATTGAAATCCGACCGAATTTGGTGCCAGGCGGCAATTCTACCTCTGAGCTATGGGCGCTCGGTAGAAGAAGGCAGACATTTTAGCATGCATATTATAATTATACACACCCAACAGCCTGTGTGATCTTATTCATTAATGAATGAGCGATGCGTACATGCCAGGGTAGCTACTGTTTTTCAAAGTCTAACACTCATCTATATATATAATCGGTTCACTCCAAGCAAGACAGGACTGCCACTGGTGCGCAAGGGGTTGCATTGAGAGAAAAAGGAAAAAAAATCAAAAAAGAAAAGAAAAGGGGATATCGAAGAAATGTTAAAAATGGGATTCAAAGAGAAAGTAGATGGTAATTGAAACTTTTGAAAAATGTGACTATCAGGAAAAGACGAATACGAAGAGAATTCCACGGGCAGAAAGTGCGAGAAAGGAAACGGATAAGTCGAAATGGCGCTTACATTTGACTGTTTTGGCGGCATATATTGATTACTATCATGGAGGAGTTTTTATTTTAGTTTGTTGATTTTGCTTAGCGGCATATCAACATCTCTATGGGTCATTTAATGCCAAAATCTAAATGTTCTGAATGCAATTATAAATCTTCAATGACAGATACAATTTATTCTATTAAAATGTATTATTGACTATTATACTATAAAATCTATTGTTGGTCATTCTGCTATAAAATATATTGTTAGTAATTTAAAAATAAAATGTATAGTTATTACTTTTTACTACAAAATGTATTAATGGTCATTCTACTCAAAAATATATAAATGATCATTCTACTTTAAAATGCATTGTTGGTCATTCTACTATAAAAATATTGTTGGCAATTCTACTATAAAATATTGTTGGCCATTCTACTATAAAATGTGTTGTAGATCAATTTGTTTTGGAGTGGTTGTAACTGGTTTGACCGGAAGTAAGACACACAACACAGAAGGTAGGTTCAAAACAATGTATTAGTATAACAAGAACATATTTACAGAGTAAGTTTTAGTAATAATTAAATGAAGATAAGTAAACTCGATGCTGCTTATTGCCTGGCTATTAACTGGTTTTAACTGCGTACTAACTGCCGTACTCCTGTTAACTGCCTCTTGCAGGTAATTATATAGTAACTGGAAGAGTCACTTCCTCGTAGAAAGGCATCATAACAAAATGTATTATTGGTCAGTCTACTATAAAATGCATTGTTGGTAAGTCTACTATAAATTTTATCATTGCACATTCTACTATAAAATGTATAGATGGTCATTTTACTAGAAAATACATTGTTGGTAATTCTACTATAAATTTTATCATTGCACATTCTACTATAAAATGTATAGATGGTCATTTTACTAGAAAATACATTGTTGGTTATTCTACTATAAATTTTATCATTGCACATTCTACTATAAAATGTATAGATGGTCATTTTACTAGAAAATACATTGTTGGTAATTCTACTATAAATTTTATCATTGCACATTCTACTATAAAATGTATAGATGGTCATTTTACTAGAAAATACATTGTTGGTTATTCTACTATAAATTTTATCATTGCACATTCTACTATAAAATGTATAGATGGTCATTTTACTAGAAAATACATTGTTGGTTATTCTACTATAAATTTTATCATTGCACATTCTACTATAAAATGTATAGATGGTCATTTTACTAGAAAATACATTGTTGCTTATTCTACTATAAATTTTATCATTGCACATTCTACTATAAAATGTATAGATGGTCATTTTACTAGAAAATACATTGTTGCTTATTCTATTATAAACAGTATTATTGATCATTCTGCTATAAAATGTATTATTAATCATTCTATTATTTAATGTATAGATGATCATTTTACTATAAAACGCATTTTTGATCATTCTACTATAAAACATATTATTGTTTATTCTACTATGTCTAATGTTTATCGTCATACCCACGGGTGATTTTCTAAACACAGCTTAGATATGGCAAAAGACCGAAAGCATGGAACACCCAGTAGGGTTTTAAGTTACGACTCAATTGTAATGTTTCTAATCAGACAACCTTGTTAACCATTACACCACCTCGAGGTGCCTAATCACCATAACCAGAACAAGAAAGGGACATGATCCTCTAATTGTGTATCATGTATGACACTAAAATGACTGATATCTCATAATGTTTTGTTTTGTTTTTGTAATAATTTCACCAAAGCATGGCTATACAACCCACTACGCTGCAAGGGATTACGGAGAGGGAAACAAAATGAAAGAACGATAAATGAACAATATTAAAAAAAAACAGATGATGACGATTGACAATCAATAAAAAACTCAAGAGATAAATATTTACACAGCAGCAATTTGTATATTTATGATTAAGAAATCTTATGAATTTATTCGACGTTGTTAAAAAAGAGAAGAAAGACATTTTCTTAAAATATTTTGTTCACCATGAAGTCCCATAAAATCTATTTAAATTATTAAACCTCTAAATAAGATTTTGTCAAAGTATTTTCCCAAAACCTCAGCTTATTCAATTTTCATCAATTACTTTTCGTATAGGTTAAATAACAGGACAGATTGGGTTCTATAGCCTTGGCTGGCAACCAGTCTACCGCAGAAAGTAATAGCAAACTACTGAAGGGTAATCTTCTGCCCAGTTAGTCATGTCTCCTTTGAAACATGATCGCCCAAGCGTGTATCACGTATGGCACTTAACTGACTGATTTCTTAAAATCTGAGTCGTACACATTTGCGTCGTGAGAAAGAAAATGACCAGAAAATATTTTCAGATTTGTTTTCAAAGCAATATATTAATATTCTGTCTTGAGATTTGCTATCTTCTTTCTAGATTTTCGATGTTTCTTAAAAGAGTTGAAATCTCTGCGACTGTTACTTCAGTCTCCGCTTTTTAAGGTTTTAAAATATGTTTGCTTAATATATTTGCTCCAAGAATTCATTAGTAGGACAAGAAATGTTTACAATCATGGGTATAAATAACATTATTTTTTTTTTTATAAGCGTTTCACCCCGAGCAAGGCATGTCACTGCCACTACTGCGCAGGGGGCTACGTAGAGTGGAGAAAGGATGATTAAATATAGGAAATGTCAGAGGGCGGGTGATAGGCGGGTAAGGATACCGAGAATGAGGGTTGGGTAGATGAGAGTGTTGTGAGAATAGTTGGGAGTTAGTGTGATAGGAGGTGTCTATTGACCTTACATTTAAACACCTGGAGATTGTAACTGTCGGGAAAGCAGACTTGTGGAAGGAAGTTCCACAGGCGGGAAGATACTAAATGCTAACATTACCATTGATATTTAAGGCGAGAAAAGGAACCATAAGTGTAGAAGAGAGAGTTACATTTAGCTTTTTCAATGGTAAAAGGGTGCTATTTGATTGACGTCAAAACTTTGATATCGGTCAAGTAGCAAGCGTAAATTCATGTGGTCGGCGAAAGAAGCTTCTCAGAGTAATGGCCATGAAGATATTTGTACAAAAGACAGAGGGAATACTTAGGCGAACATGTCTTAAAAGAGACATGACTGACTTGGCAGATGATTATTCAGCAGTAGGTTGCCATTATTTTCTGATGTAGATTGGTTGCCAGCTAAGGCTATAGAACCCAATCTGTCCTGTTATTTAAACCATAACTGTAGGGTAGAGACGGATTAATACCTTTCCCAAGGGTATTTGCGCATAAGTAAACGCAAGGAATTCAACTGGAATACGAATTCAACTCCCCAACTTGTCGTTCGGAGTCGATATCCACTGCACCACACATGCAAATGCAAAATTTTATGTTAGTGATTCAGCTAACGAGAACCAGTGAAAACCTTTACATGTGCATTGCATGAATAAGCAGAAGCATGCGAGTTTTCAAAGAAAATTGACCAAATTCTAGGGAACCTTATGATAGGATTACAGAACAAAGACCTAACCGAAAGTCTGCAACTAATTTCTGATTTGAAAATCGAGAAAGCTACAGACAGAGATGATCAGGCGCTGTGAACAAATAACATCTCAAATGAGAAAAAAAAACACAAGAAAAATACAATCGAACTAACGACACACAGAATCCCACAATGCATACCAAAAAACATGTGGGTAAAAACAGCAACAACTGCAGTAGATATGTGGTGATACCGACCGAGCAAAAGCGAGCTGAACCGGATGTTGGCTCTATGCCGACCAGAAAGCTAATGAATAAAAATCATTTCCGCGCAAGTGAATTCGCGCAGATGTTTCGGTTGAAAAATAAAAATTAATCAAATATCAAATTACCATTTCGCGAGCCTTCGCGATTTTTATTTACCAGCCAATGGGAATCCCAGAATCAAATACAAGGATGAAATTCGAAACGACTAGCATTTGATCCAAAAAGCAGATATAAAAAGCGGAGACAAAGCATCAGCAGAGAGACGGGAAAACGAGAGAAGAGTGTAATTAATATCCCCTTGACTTAAGTCGAGCGGCTACTATGCTGACCTATTTCTTTCTCCCTGTTCTCAAAAGCACTTATTGACCCCTTCAAAGACATTCCTCAAAGTACTTACTGACTTGCTGACCTTAGAAGCGGCAACTTCAAAATGAACATCCCCTTACCTTCAAGACGCTTCCACACTCCTAAGCATTTATCTCTTTTAACTCATTATTATTTGTCATGAACTCTCTAACCTCCGTTGGTCTTTTATTTCAAGTATTACTTTATTTGTAAAAACATTAATTGAAATATATATATAAATGTTATTTTATACTTAAAATTGCCTTTCTTAATTTTATAATCATTTTATTAATTATAGTTGGTTATCTTTCCACAATGCCAAATTCCTTTAACCGGCTACGGTGTACTACTACCCCTCACTACAAACGGAATAAGAGAAGAGATACACTCTATAGATATAACAGCAAACATGATTTTAAAAACAGTCCAACGAAGGAAGCACGAAGGGAAAATGCGGGAAAATGAATCATTTCACTGTAGCCTGCAGAACTAAAACGAGATAAAAAATAAACGAAGAAAAGAAATATTTTCCTGGCGAGCTAACAGAAACAGATTTAATTTCCCCTAGGCCGAAAGATTTAAAAATTTGTAAAGCAGAGCTAATGTTTAAAATCGTCACAGGCGCCGACTTAAAAATTATCTCAACGGAACTTACAAAAATCTGAGGAAATAAATACGCTTTTTAAAATGGCGATGGCACCTTCAAAACTTCTGGAAGAAAAACCCAGTGCATGGGAGAATTTAATACAGCTACAGATGAAGGTAAAGACATAGACATTGGGAAAATATGTCATTAAAGTTGTAAAAGAAAGAAAAGGTATTGTCTAGAAAAACGTTTATAAAAATGAATTTAGTGAAACCTTTACACAAAATAGCTAATAGAACCATATTTGACACCGGTGGGTGTATGAATGAAGAACAATTAAAAATAGTTCTGAAATAAGAAGCTTTATCCTTTTGTGTAAGAATGACTCAAAGAGTCCTGTTTCCTATTTTACCAAAGGTAAATATTCGAAGGAATATTAGCATCAGCTGAAAATTATAGGCATTATTGAGAAGTATACAGAACTAATTGGTGTGCGCCTATAGTAATCATAAATAAAAAATTAAAAACACCGAAAAGTTGTGGATCTGTAAATCTCAAGCAGTGAAAAGGAACATTAAATGTTACCAAATTTAGATAGAAGTCACCTAAACAAACTGAATCTATTTTTATAATACATGCCGCTACATGATTATATTCCTAAGTAAAGTCACGACTTTTATTACTATTTTTGGGAGATATTGCTTTAAAATATTACCGATTGGTATGACATCAGTTCTGGAAATATTTCTAACTAAAATGTCAGCATCACTGAAACATATTCAAAGAGCCGAAGCAATTATCGACAATATTCTAATCTAAGTTAGAACTATTGAGTAACACGATGAAAGACTAAAAAATGTTCTTAAATTATTACAAAATATCGGACTCAAGCTTAATAAAGAAAACTGAGAATGCAAAAAGACACGACTTGAATATTTGGGCATATAATTTCAGAAGATGGAATTCAAGTAATCAACGACAGACTAAAAGCTTTATATGAGTTATCTGCCCCTTACAAATTTAAGTGAACTACGTCGTAAAATCGGCATGGTCTTACCGAACTTTTCAGAAATAATGCAGCTAATGATAACATTATTAAAAATAGACATTTCATAATGGTCACTTGTGACTAACAATGCTTAGTGAGAGCCAAAGAAAGTCTAAAATATTTCAAGAGTTAGAGTAGCATCTAAAAATTCTCATTTTCGTAACATACTCCGTTCAGCAAGTAAAAGGGAAAAATTAAATGAAATACCAGATCTCAAGATTCACAGCAAAGAACTGGTACTTATATTTTCCCTTACTAATAACATGTGCGTTGTGTTGCAGTGCATATCGGCTCAGAACGCGAAATCCGGAAGCCGAGTTCAAATTCCAGCTGAATTCCTTGCAATCACTTTCACGCAAATAATCTTGGAAAAGATATTAATCCTTCTGTTCCCTCCAGTTATGGGTTTAATAACAGGACAGATTCGGTTCTATAGCCTTGGTCGGCAGCCAGTCTACCACAGAAAGTAATGGCAACCTACTGCGGGATAATCTTCTGCCCAGTCAGTCATGTCTCTGTCGAGACATGATCGCCCAAGCGTGTATCACGTATAGCACTTAACTGACTGACTAATAACATATTTCTCATGATATATAGAAATAGGAAAGTTCAATCTAATGCCGATTGAGTTATAGGGAAGTTAAATAATTTCTTCTCCTTATTGGGGAATTCTATTGGGCTTTTCACGTATCATGGTAAATAATTCACAAGTTCTGCTTTCAAAGATTTTGCAAAATGTTATAGATTTAAACACAGCATAAAGTACGCATCATCCTCAAGTTAATAGAGAAGCAGAAAGAGACCTTAAAATATCTAAGAGAATTTTGAAATATTCAGACGCATTTCAAGTATTAGTAGAATACGCAAACTTAAGCCCCAAGAGTCGTTTGTACAGAAATAATTGTAGAAAAAATTACATTAATTTATATCCAAAAATGTTTTTACCAAGATGACCTGAATTTATATAAATCAGGAAGAGACCAACTGGAAAAAAACTCGAATGGAGATGATGTTTAATAAATTCCATAGTTCCAAAAATTTATCAACCCTAAAAACAAGAGATAGAATAAAATTAGATAAATAGAAATATTGAAACATTAACGGAACGATTACTTCAACAGATACTAACAACAGATTCTCGAGGCAATATTCATGAAAAACACTTAAACCGTCAATAATCAAATCAGCTATGAATACCGTAGTAATGTTCTACAATGTTTATAAAAAGAACAGTTTTTTCATGCTTTAACACGTGCATGACCATGACATTACAAGATATAAAAAAATTCCAATTTTAATAATTTTCACGTTCTAAAAAACGCTAGCATATTGTCAACTGTTATATTTGAAGCAGGAAAAATATACAGTAATTTTTAGCCACACAGTTTTTCGGTTACATTTGCTACCATAACTCACACCCCTGAAGATGACCTCGCAAAGAGGTTGAAAGTACTTGGGTACCTTAAAAAATGAATGAAAATAACATCTGTCAACGTTGCAGTACATTTTTATATTGTAATACGCGAAAGATTATGAGTGAGTATGACCGGATTTTATTAAAAATAAGCAAATATATTGTTTGTAATTTATTTCATCTGACATGTTTAAAAGAAAATTTGATGCCTAAATGCACCAATTTTTAACAACAGTTTGTATATCGTGACAACTAATCAAGTGGATTTCCGTAAAAATAGGAAACATATTTCATTTTCTGTTTTTTACAATAGACTTTTGAGAAAGATATTTATTAGTAATAATTAAAATGATTTTCACAGAAATATTATAAGAAAAATGATGGAAAAATTCGAAGCGAATGAATAATGCATTCTTCAAAATATTTGTTGATTTCAGAAAGTGAATAAGTAATATTGACTGTTTGCAAAAACGAACTTTGATTTGTATTTGTCTATTTTGTAATTTGAAAAAGTTAAAAATAAATAGAAGACACAGGGAAGCCACATTACTGAGATACAGTCAATTTCTGACTGGCGCAAAGTGGCTTCCCTGTGCCTCTTCTACAAATAATTCCACGGCTTCTGCTCCGATGAACTTAGCTCTCTGGTGGCCCCTATATATGAATTTACTCAAGCCACAAGATTAGTAACAAGGTCCCACTCTTTTACTGTGAAACCAATAAAATGTAACCGCAACATATACTCCAACAGCTTCTTTTCTCGCACTTCCCGCATGTGGAATTCTTTTCCGTTTACTTCCTTCCCCGACAGCTACAATCGCCAAGAATTTAAATGTAAAGTCAATAGTCATCTTCTATCTGACTAACCTGCATCCTCTCTCTCTCTCTCTCTCTCTCTCTCTCTCTCTTGCTTCTTTCTCCGTCAATTCCACTCTCATTAATATTCTCATCCTTCTTTTACCCACTTCTTGACACCCCCTATAACCTGTCAGTCGTTCTCATAACTTTCCCTATATGTAACCCCCTGCAAAACAGTGGCAGTTAAATGCCTTTCTTTGGGAGATATATTTTTAAAATATTAAAAGATTAAACAAATTTCTTCAAGAAGGTGAATGTTTATGACAACATTAATAATGCACATTATAATGATTGTAAACACTTCTTGCCCCACTACTGAAGGCTGGGAAGAAACAGATCAAGCGGCAGTTTAATAAATTAGGTATTGAATTTAGCACGTCGCGTGGCGTCTTTGTGTTATTTCAGAGTTTCAGCGGCCTGTCTCATATCTAAACTTATTTATAAATGGAATTTTGCCTGTGCGTGTGTGTCTTTGTGTGTGTGTGTCCGTTAGCTATAGACTCCAAAACGGCTGAGCCGATTTTCTTGAAAATTTACACAGTTGTACTATAAGCGTCTTCGAGTGTTCTTAGCTAGGTTTTGTGTCGAGGTACCCCTCTTCGATAAATATCGAAAATCGATAAACGAAAAAATCGGGTTATAGAAGGAGTGGTCCGATTTTAATCAAATTTCATACACTCATAGACAAAGACATAAGAAACGATATTCAGAAGTTTCAAGGTTGCAGTTCTTACAATAGTGTAGAAAATTTGATATCGATACCAGGAAATCAAAATTTGACTTATATCCATTCATTTTTCTTTCAGTCTACGGTTTCGCTTTAACTGGAAACAACTATTGCTTTTTAGTCTTTCGTGCCAACGTCCAAAGAGTCTGAGCTCCAGAACCATGGATTAGTTTTAAAGTTTTCATTACACCCGAGCAACGCCGGGCTTTACTGCTAGTATATATATATATATATATATATATATATATATATATATATATATATATATATAGGTGCGATTGGTAAATTGTCGCAAATATTTTATTATTTCAAATATTCTTTAGGCTGAGTCTGAGCTCCAGGACCATGGATTAGTTTTAAAGCTTTCATTACACCCGAGCAACGCCGGGCTATACTGCTAGTAATTTGTTTTTCTATGTGAATCGTCATATCAGGAAATAATCATTGACCGACTACGCAGTGTTATTTTTTTCTGAGATTTATAAAAATCTTTCTTTTAAAACAATTTCTCTGTAAAATAATGTTCTACGTTCACTAAAATACATCGCCTTTGAATACAAATGGGGAAGGTCAGCATTCCGATTATGTCATTATTTACTTTTCGAGTCAGAGGCGCAATGCAATTTTTGTTGCTGTCGTTGAAAGTACTCAAAGGATGTGGCTTGTATTATTTGGTAAAGTACTTTGTTCGTTACCAGGTAACGATTTTAGCAGATTTACAAAGATAGACAGAGGCGTAAGACAAGGATGTGTCTTTTCACCGGATTTGTTCAACCTGTACAGCGAGAATATCTTAAGGATCCTAGATGACACGCCAGGATTTGTTATTGGAGGCCATAAGGTATGCAGATGATACAGTATTGATTGCAGACACGGAAAGGAAACTACAAGACCTCCTACAGAAAGTAGCAGTGGAGAGTGATAAAAAAGGACTACAAATAAACTTTAAGAAAACTAATGCATGGTCATTAGCAAAACGTGCAACCCAAAATGCAAAATACAGGTGGGGGATACCAGAATCAAGCAAGTACAAAAATTTAAATACCTAGGAACTGCTCTAACAGGAGATGGAAAGTGCGGCACAGAGATCCGAAGGATAATTGGTATGGCAAATGACGCGTTCCAGAGGCTGAGTAAAGTACTAACACACAGGGAAATTTCACTAGAAACAAAGAAAAGAGTGCTGAATTGATATGTGATATTAGTTCTGCAATATGCAATGAATGCTGGACAATATCATCGAAAATGAGGACAAAACTGGAAGCAGCGTATATGTGGTTCTATAGAAGGACGCTGCGGATATCGTGGACTGAGCATGCAAGCAATGATGAGGTATTGGAAAGAATGTGAACAAAAAGAAAATTAATACTGAGCATCAGGAAGAGACAACTGAAGTTCCTGGGACACGCAATAAGGAAGGAGAGCTTGGAGAACCTGATACTGACTGGCCAGATAGAAGGAAAGAGAGACAGAGGAAGGCAGCGAATAACATATTTGCAGGGCCTGATCAGGTTGATGACGGAACGGGGGTTGCGAGGTGTAACAAGAGCAAACATACTAAGAGCCACAAGTGATAGGGAGACGTGGATAACCATGACCGCCTACGTCCTGAAGGGACAGGGCACATAGAAGAAGAAGAAGAAGAAGAAGAAGAAGACTTTGTTCGTGATGCTAGAGCTGGAGACCACGAGGTTTTTAGAGGGATGGTCTTCGCTAAAACCTACAGGTTTGATTCGCTCAAAGATATTCTCAGTCTTTATTAGATGTTCTTCATTTCAGGAACATCAAAGGGAGGTTCGACTCGGAAACGAGGAAAACGTTCAAGCATGCCACTAGTTTAATGGTAATAGGTTGTTTTTCAAATCCTATGATTCTGTGAAAACATATAATTTGAACTGTTTTCTTCTAGTGAGAGTCGTTACATGTTAAGAGATATTCATCTCCTTTGAAAAGAGAAACTGGTTCTATGATATCGATAAGGACATTATCAAAGCGTATGTGAATTTATCATAAATATAGGAGCGGAATCCCTTAGTGTTTGACATGACAAACTAAAATGTGTTTACACTTTTGTATTCATATTAGTTTCGTGTCAAATATATTTTTATGAATGAGTCTTAATTTGGCTTTAAGACTACAGTATGGTACCAATTACTGTGTTGAATTAGTTCTTTCGTTGAATAAAAACTTTAAGTATTTTGTTAATATATCAAAACCGCCCGTATTGCGTGCTTTGAAAAATATATATATTCTACCTAAGAAAAGTAGAAATGTTCTTTAGAAAAATTTCAACCCTTTTCCTAGTAAGGTTATGGCGTTGAAATCAGTGACAGGATTTATCACTGAGGCTAAAATATTTCTGATTAACATTTTGTCAGAATTTTTGCAACGTCCTTTTATATATCGTATTTCTCTTGTGGAAAAGTGATTAAACCAAAGTTCCTAATTTTATCAACGAGATTAATTATCGAAATTTGTTTTAATTACTTCGCTAAATATGTAATGTTCGTGAGTTCATAAAACACCATGCTTCGAGAAACTGACAGAAATATCGGATGGTATTGTAAACAGACAATAGTGTCAGAAATCTTCGGCACTAATGACGAGGTTCTAAAAATCTCGTTGGAAAAATGCACAAATAACAAAACTGAAGACTTTACTCAAGCTCGCTATTTTAGTTTCCTCTCTCCATCTTGACTTAGGTCTATCTTATAAGTATCAAATGCCCTAACCCCTCCTTGCCCTGGAAATTAGGACCGTCTCTTCCTGATATTAATTATATGTGTCTTTTTCTTTCAATGTTCTCTAAAATTGATTATTGTTCAACTTTTTAGACCATAGTATTTTCAGCATTCTCATGTAGCGCCACATTTCTATTACATCAAATCAATTCATCTGTGCAGAGATTGTCCAGTATCCACTACCATACAAAAAGACTGATATTACGTAACAGTTTAGTACTCCCTCCTTTGTATGTAACGATTTTTCCTCATTCTTAATACGTTGCCTAGTATTTTGAAGGTTCTTTCTCAATCCCAGTGTTACTTCAGTCGCAAAATCTCCTTTCTTTGTTGAAACAATTTCCCAGATATTTAAATTGTTGTACTTATTTGACGTTGGCATCTCGAATTTGCAATTTACATTTTCTTTTTTTTTTTTTTTTAGTGTATCACCCCGAGCAAGGCGGTAACGCCACTGTTGTGCAAGGGGCTACATAAGAGTAAAAAGATTAATTAGAAGAGAGTGAAGAGAAAGACAAACCAGTAAGAAAGGAGCAAGAGAAGGATGGGAATACAGGTGTGATGACAGTTGGAGAGAAAGGAAAGGATATACGGGGTAGTGAAAGAAGTAGAGTCAAGTGGTTAAGAGATGAGTATTGACATTTCATTTAAATTCCTGGAGGTTGTAGCAGTCAGGAAAGCAAGAATATGGAAGCGAGTTCCACAGGCGGGAAGTGCGAGAGAAGCTGCAGGAGTAGAATTGTCGTTTGCATTTGGTTGATCTAACTGTGAATGGGTGGGACCCAGTTGCCAATCTGGTTGGACGTGTAAACACTTGTTGCAGAGTCACCAGTGACATAAGTTCGTTGGAGCAGAAGCCATGAAAGTATTTATAGAACAGACAAAGGGAGACAACATCTCTTCGGTGGGGAAGTGGCTGTAGTCGAGCAGCCAATTCGGTACCTATCATATTGCTGATTCTCCTTTGGAGCCTGTCGAGACCACTGAGATGAACAGCAGGGATGCCTGACCATATATGGCAGTAGTATTTCATGCACGGGCTAATGGTTGATTTGTATATGTGCAGGCTGGATTCAGGCGGGAAAAACATCCTGGCCCGACACAGTGATCCAACCTTCCTAGCAGTGGATGTACGGCTGTACATTTGCTTAAAAACATGGGTTCTAGTTTTTGCAATTGATATTTCGTCGGTTCCTTCTCATTTGTTCATTAGTATCTGTAGACATTTCTACAGTCTCTTTTCTCTGTATACTATCAATAATCTGTCATAGACATAATTAATTTTGTTTAGATTTTAACCGCCAATAATGACTCCTGATTAGACATCTAATTATCTTAGAATCTATTCGGTGTATAGATTGGGTAGGTTCCGTGAAAAGAAACATCCTTGTCTTACACATCGGTCCAATTTTACTAAATTCATTTTTCCATTGGTATGCAGGGTGTTGACTGCTAATATTATCCCTGTATTATTCTAAAGTCCTCCCAAATGATATGGTTACTTGGCCCTTCCAGAAGTTCTTTGTGACATTGTGATTTGCTAATTATTTCCTCATTATGCACGTCGTTGGCTGCTAGTATATGTTCTAAAAATTATGATGTCCTTCAAAACGACATGCTTAACTTGCAGTTTCAAAATTTCTTTGTGATTATTCTAATTGTCCCATAATGGTGTAGGTTGTTGGCTGCTAGTACAGGTTCAAGATTATTGTTACGTCCCCCTAAATAACATGGTTACCTACTAGTTTTAACAATCATTTTTGACATTGTGAATGTTTTAATTATTCCCTCGGTATGCAACCTGTTTGCTACCAGTATACGTTCTGGATTATTCTAATGTTCTTCCAAATGACATGGTTATCTAACAGTGTCAACAGTTCTTTTTCCCTTTATGACTATTCTAATTATTCCATCGTTATTCAAACCGTTTGTGTTCTGCATTATTTTAATGTACTCCCAAATGACATAGTTTGCAAGCAGTTCCAACAGTCATTTGTGACATTGTGATTATTTTAATTATTTCATCATTATGTGCAAGTATAGGTTCTGCAAGTATAGGTTCTAAATTATTCTAATGTCTTTCTTAGTAACCTGGTTACCAGCGGTTCCAAAAGTTCATTGTGACATTGGGATTATTATAATTATTCAGTCGGTATAAAGGACGTTGCCTGCTAGTACAGGTTCTGGATTATTCTAATCTCCTCCTAAAAAAACATGGTTACGCAGCAATTCCAACAGTTCTTTGACACTTCGCAAATATTCTAATTATTCCATAAATATGCAGGCCGTTAACATCTCCTATATGTTATGGAATAGTCTAATATTTATTTAAATTAAATAGTTACCAACCTTTCCGAAAGTGTTTTTGTGACATTGAGATTATTCTCTTTATTCTATCGGTTTGCAGGCCGTTGACTGCTAGTATAGATTGTTGATTGTTCTAATTTCCACCCAAATGACATGAATACATTACACTTCCAACAGTTTCTTTCTGATTTGTGATTTTTCTAATTATTCCATAAGTATGCAGGACTTTGCTAGTATAAAATGGCATGACTAGTCAGTAGTTCCAGCCGATCTTTGTTACTCTGTAAATTTTCTTATGATTCCATCATTATTCAACCGTTTGGGTGCTACTATTGGTTCTGGATTATTCGAATATCCTCCAAAGTTACATAATTTTCTAGCAGTTCCATCAGTTCTTTGTGACATTGTGAATATTCTGATCATTCCGACATTATTCAGGCGTTTGGGTGCTAGAATTGGTTCTGGATTATTATAATATTCTCCCAAATTGAATGATTTCCTAGCAGTTCCATCAGTTCTTTGTGACTTTGATAATGCAGTTTGAGATTATTGTATGTCGCCTATATTTTTATTTTTTCTTGAAGTAAATATGGTAACGGAAAATTAGTTTAGCTGAGATAGGAAGACATTTTCACCAAAAGTTTAACACTCCAAATATTGCCTTTATATTTTCAAGGTTTTAGATAAAACATTCATATCATCGATAGTAGTAACCCTTCAAATAAACGACATAAAATTAATTGGTTTGAATCGTAAGTTTAAAACTAACATTTTCTTTTTTCACACTTCTACATTGTGGAACTTTGTTCTGGCTTTCCTGATAAGTACAATATTCAAAAATTACAAATATCATCGCCATTTCTGTCACTCAGAAATCTGTTCTTTTATTGTCATTTCTTTTCATTAATGTTTTCTTGTTTTCTTTCAATCTCGGTTAGCCTATGCACCTTAGTTGAACCATCACCTTTCACGGGGTAAAATGTTTCACATATAATCATGCGATAGGATCTGCAACGAAGATATATGCTTGTAAAATCTAGTTAGCAGATCAGATCTTTTCTTGGTTTTATCTCTTCAAGAATAAAAAGCCCAAAATCCACTCAAGATAGATGTTTTTCTGTAAGGGTAGCAGTAAGACATTCGTATTATGTAGAATAGATAAAGTTTGACCATATATTTGAAGGTAGTTTGTTCCAAGACGTAGCAGTTTGCAACAGTCTAAATTTTGTTGTGATTTCTGTATTTTATTTCTTTATTTCGTCATTTGTTTTTATTCAATATCCCCCTTTTTTTTTAAATTTGCTGCGTGCTCAGCAGGAACAAGACTTCAATACCCCCACTAATCAATGAATTTGAAGTTCTCACCTACCCAGCCGACAAGGCTGAATGCTTTCCCGTAGATTCTCAACCAATTCGACACTGGACTCGTTAGGAATACCTACACCAGACTTCCCACCCAGAACTAAGGCTCAACTAAATAACCTCCACATTACACCCTCGCTGGTCGCCAAGATAATTGCACAACTTGACCCACACAAAGCGAGCGGCGGTGACGGAATCCCAGTCATAGTACTGAAGAAATGTGCCCCTGAACTCTCCGCTGTCCTTTCTAAACTCTATAACCTCTGCCTATCTGCATCCTGCTTTCCTGCCTGTTGGAAGTCCTCCTGCGTAGTTCCTATATTTAAGAATTCTGGCGAACACTCAGACCCCGCCAATTACCGTCCTATTAGTCTCCTTCCAATCTTTGGCAAAGTTTTCGAAGCCATTATCAATGCCGAGGTGATTCAGCATCTTATGGCCAACGGGCTTCTCTCTGACAAACAGTACGGGTTTCGCTTCACCAGGTCTACTGCTGATATGCTAACGACCATTACCGAGTACATATACCAGGCACTCGACAAGAATGGTGAAGCCCGAACCGTTGCCTTGGATATCTCCAAAGCATTCGACAGTGTCTGGCATGCTGACCTCTTGTGCAAACTGCGGAGCTATGGGATAACTGGACATCTGTTTGACCTCATCCAATCTTTCCTCTCTAACCGCACATTGAAGGTGGTATTAAATGGGCATGCCTCCCAAAACTACCATACGAACGCGGGCGTCCCTCAAAGTTCCATCCTAGGTCCCACGCTCTTTCTGATCTACATTAATGATCTCCCAGACACCATTAGATCCCAAGTTGGCATGTATGCCGATGACACAACAATCTACTCTCGCATCGATCAGAAACCAGGTCTGGACGACAAAGTGAACCTCGCTGACGTACTTGAAAGGGACCTCCAATCCTTAGTGGCCTGGGGTAGGAAATGGTTGGTAAAATTCACTGCCTTTAAAACAAAGCTCTTATCAACTAACCACCATAGACAATCGCATCTACCTCCCATTAGCATGGGACAGGCTAGCCTCCCAGAGAGTAAAATACTACGCCTCCTTGGCCTTACACTCTTGGCGAACCTCAAATGGAATGACTATATTGAATCCATTGCCAAATCTGCTGCTATGAAAATCGGCTCCCTGTGCAGGGCCCGGAAATTTTTCCCACCTGAATCTATTCTGCACATATACAAATCTACCATCCACCCGTGCATTGAATATTGCTGCCATATCTGGTCGGGTGCCCCTGCTGCTCTCCTTGGGCTTCTTGACAAAATACAAAGGAGGATCTGTAACGTGGTTGATACTGACTTGGTAGACCGGCTGCAGCCGCTCTCTCACCGGCGTGATGTGGCTTCCCTGTGCCTCTTCTACAAGTACTTTCATGGCTTCTGCTCCGATGAGCTTAGATCACTGGTGCCGCCTAAGCACGAATTTACACGAGATACTAGATTAGCAACTAGGTCCCACCCTTTTACAGTTAAACAAATAAGATGTAACCGTAAATTCTACTCCAACAGCTTCTTTTCTCGCGCTTCCCGCCTGTGGAACTCCCTTCCACAAATCTGCTTTCCCGACAGTTACAATCTCCAGGTGTTTAAATGTAGGATCAATAGACACCTCCTATCACACTAACTCCCAACTATTCTCAGAACACTCTCATCTACCCAACCCTCATTCTCGGTATCCTTACCCGCCTATCACCCACCCTCTGACATTTCCTATATTTAATCATCCTTTCTCCACTCTACGTAGCCCCCTGCGCAGTAGTGGCAGTGACATGCCTTGCTCGGGGTGAAACGCTTATAAAAAAAAAAAAATAAAATATAAAAATAACTGCAAAGTAATTAAGTCTACTAATTACTCCAATGTTTCCAAGAAGACGATAATGAATGAGTGGAAAAAAAACAATTGCTTCTGGATGTATATATTATATCATGCGTTTAAATTTGATTCTCATGGGAGAGGAAAAACGGACAAAACTGTTGGTTTGATTCTGTTAGTTAATCGACAAAAAATAAAAAAAGCAAATTATGTCGTTCTAATTAAATTAGTTAATCAGTATTACAAAGAAAAAAAAACAGGCAATCTTTACATTTGATTCGAATATATAATCGACAAAAATTGGAAAAACTTTCAATCCTGGAATTTTGATATGAGTTAATAAGTGACATAAAAAGAGCCAAAATCAGACAATTCTGTAGACTTGATTCGATTAGATTATTGACAACAAAAACTAGAAAAGACAGACAATCTTGTAGGTTAGATTCGATTTGTAAATCGAAAAGAAAAATAAGAAAAAGCAGGTGGTCCTGTAATCCCTATTCGATCAGTTAATAGGCATGAAAAATAAAACAAATGCTACCATTTCGTATTTTAATTGACATCAAAAAATTAACAAAAATGTAATAATTCAGTTTCAAATCAATTAGTTAATATATATGAAAAAAAAGAAAAATTGGCAAGCCTTTAGCTTCAATTTGATTAGTTAATCTATACGAAAAAAAAAAAGAGAAAACTGGCTATCTTTTAGTATCAGTTCAATTAGTTTAGCAATACTAAAACGAGAATAAAACATGTAATAGTTTAATTTGGAATCTATTAGTCAATTAAAAAGCGAGAAAACAGGCAATCCTGTAGTTTCGATTTGAATTAGTTAATGATTTTTTATAAACGTGTCGCCCCAAGCAAGGCATTTTACTGCCACTATTGAGCAAGGGGTTACATTGGAGGAAAGTTATGAGAAAGAGTGACAGGTTACAGAGGTGTCAGTTAGAGGGTAGGAGAAAGATGAGAATAATGATGATAGAGGAGTGAACGAAAAAAGGAACATGAGAGAAGATGCAAGTTAGATAAGAGATGGCTATTGACTTTACATTTGAATTCTTGAAGATTTTAGCTGTCGGAAAGCAAGTAAACCGAAGGGATTCCACAGGCGAAGTGCAAAAAAAAGCTGCTGGAGTAGAATTTGCGTTTACATTTTATTGGTTTCACAGTAAAATTGTGGGACCTAGTTGCTAATCTTGTGGCTTGAATAAATTTACATATAGGGGTACCAGAGAGCTAAGTTCAACGGAGCAGAATCTGTGAATGTATTTGTAGATGAGACACAGGGAAGTCACATTGTGCCGTTGAGAAAGTGACTGTATCTGGGCTGCCAGGTCGGGATCGATCACATAACAGATTCTCCGTTGGATTTTGTCAAGGATCCCTAGGTGGATAGCAGGGGCACATGACCAGATATGGAAACAGTATGCACGAGTAGATGGTAGATTTGTATATGTACAGGATTGTTTAAGACGGGAAAAATTCCTGGTCCTGCACAAAGAACCGATTACCTTAGCAGCGGATTTAATAAAAAAAAAAGAAAATACTGGAACTTCTTAAATAAAAAAGAAAAAAGGCGTAATTGTTTAGTTTTAATTAGACTTGTATATTGAAATTGAAAACGATTTTTAAAAAGTAAACCTCTAGTTTCACTTCGAATATCTAATCAGCATGAAACAGAGGAAAATTCAGGCAAAATCTTAGTATCGATTCGATTAGATAATCAAATGAAAAAGTAAAAAAAAACAACAGGCAATCCTGTAGTCACGATCCAGTTAGTTAATTAAAAAGAAAAATTTGTAAAAATAGACACTCCTTTAGTTTTTTATTCAATTATTTAAACGACAGAAAAAGAGAAAAAGAAAGGCAATGCTGTAGTTTCGATGAGTTAATCTACATGAAAAAGTTGAAAAACATGCAATCGTTTACATTTGATTCGATTAGTTATTCGACATAAAAATAGTCGAGAAATAGGCAACATTTATTTCCATGTGGAGTTGTTAATGGTCATGAAAAAAGATGAGAAAGAAACATTCTTATAGTTTCAACTCAATTATTTAATTGATCTGATAAAGTGGAAAATATATGCAATCATTTAGTTTTTATTCGATTAGTTAATCGACATGGAATCTAGAAAAAATGAAACATCGTCTAGTCCCGATTCAATTTGATAGTCGTCGTGAAAAAAAGAGGAAAGCAGAAAAATTCTTAGACTTTTTGTAATCTGTTAGTTAATCAAGATCAGAAAAGAAAAAACGGACAGAACTGTAGGTTCTATTCCATTTCTTAGTCGACATGAAAAACAAAAAAACAGAAAAATCTTGCAAAAATGATAACTCGAAGCAGATGTCAAAAATATAAGATAAGTGTTTTATTTAGAATTTGACGTACTTAATCTCGCAGAGTATGTATTTTTTTTTTATAAGCGTTTCACCCAGAGCAAGGCATGTCACTGTCACTACTGCGCAGGGGGCTACATAGAGTGGAGAAAGGATGATTAAATATAGGAAATGTCAGAGGGTGGGTGATAGGCGGGTAGGGATACCGAGAATGATGGTTCGGTAGATGAGAGTGTTCTGAGAATAACTGGGATTTAGGGTGATAGGAGGTGTCTATTGACCCTACATTTAAACACCTGGAGATTGTAGCTGTCGGGAAAGAAGACTTGTGGAAGGGAATTCCACAGGCGGAAAGCGCGAGAAAAGAAGCTGTTGGAGTAGAATTTACGGTTACATCTTATTTGTTTAACTGTAAAAGGGTGGGACCTAGTTGCTAATCTAGTATCTCGTGTAAATTCGTGCTTAGGCGGCACCAGTGATCTAAGCTCATCGGAGCAGAAGCCATGAAAGTACTTGTAGAAGAGGCACAGGGAAGCCACATCACGCCGGTGAGAGAGCGGCTGCAGCCGGTCTACCAAGTCAGTATCAACCACGTTACAGATCCTCCTTTGTATTTTGTCAAGAAGCCCAAGGAGAGCAGCAGGGGCACCCGACCAGATATGGCAGCAATATTCAATGCACGGGTGGATGGTAGATTTGTATATGTGCAGAATAGATTCAGGTGGGAAAAATTTCCGGGCCCTGCACAGGGAGCCGACTTTCATAGCAGCAGATTTGGCAATGGATTCAATATAGTCATTCCATTTGAGGTTCGCCAAGAGTGTAAGGCCAAGGAGGCGTAGTATTTTACTCTCTGGGAGGCTAGCCTGTCCCATGCTAATGGGAGGTAGATGCGATTGTCTATGGTGGTTAGTTGATAACAGCTTCGTTTTAGAAGCATTGAAATTTACTAGCCATTTCCTACCCCAGGCCACTACGGATTGGAGGTCCTTTTCAAGTACGGCAGCGAGGTTCGCTTTGTCGTCCACACCTAGTTTTTGATCGATGCGAGAGTAGATTGTTGTGTCATCGGCATACATGCCAACTTGGGATCTAATGGCGTCGGGGAGATCATTAATGTAGATCAGAAAGAGCGTGGGGCCTTGGATAGAACCTTGAGGGACGCCGGCGTTCGTATGGTAGTTATGGGAGGCATGCCCATTTAATACCTTCAGGTTAGAGAGGAAAGACTGGATGAGGTCAAACAGATGTCCAGTTATCCCATAGCTCCGCAGTTTGCACAAGAGGCCAGCATGCCAGACCCTGTGGAATGCTTTGGAGATATCAAGGCAACGGTTCGGGCTTCGCCATTCTTGTCAAGTGCCCGGTATATGTACTCGGTAATGGTCGTTAGCATATCAGCAATAGACCTGGTGAAGCGAAACCCGTACTGTTTGTCAGAGAGAAGCCTGTGGGCCGTGAGATGCTGAATCACCTCGGCATTGATAATGGCTTCGAAAACTTTGCCAAAGATCGGAAGGTGACTAATAGGACGGTAATTGGCGGGGTCTGAGGGTTCGCCAGAATTCTTAAATATAGGAACTACACATTAGGACCTCCAAACAGGCAGGAAAACAGGAAGCAGATAGGCAGAGGTTATTGAGTTTAGAGAGGACAGAGGAGAGTTCTGCGGCACATTTCTTCAGTACTATGACTGGGATTCCGTCACCGCCGCTCGCCTTGTGTGGGTCAAGTTGTGCAATTATCTTGGCGACCAGCGAGGGTGTAATGTGTAGGTTATTTAGTTGAGCCTTAGTTCTGGGTGGGAAGTCTGGTATAGGTATTCCTAACGAGTCCAGTGTCGAATTGGTGGAGAATCTACGGGCAAAGCATTCAGCCTTGTCCGCTGGGTAGGTGAGAACTTCAAACTCATTGATTAGTGGGGGTATTGAAGTCTTGCTCTTGTTGAGCACGCTATTGCAGAGCCACCAGTAATATGTTTTCTGCCATCTCCCCTGTCTACCATGTCTCTCTTCTCCTTCTGTCTCTAATCTGCTTCTTCTCACTTCTGCCGTCGTATCTCCGGTCTCTTTTCCAGTCTGCCTCTGTCCTCTGGTCTGAACACTATCTCTGCCCTCTTCCCTTCTATAGACACTCTATCCATATACAGATAACAGGGTTTGGTTGGAATATTATCAGGCGGCATCGGAAATACTGTCGTTCAATCTATCCCTTTCCATGGCAGAGGAGATTTTACTTTTTCAACAAAAAACTTGGATTTTTATTATAGACTAGCAACCGAAAAATTTTAATATCTGCCTTGTTGTCGCCTAACCTCAAAAGTTCTCATGCATTTATTTATTCTTTTGTTTCCTTTCGGTAAAATGCCTCTGCTTTGAAGACCCGAGTTCAAACACTCCATCAACCGAGCATAAACCAGTAACACTTCAAATCCAGATAAAATCACACCTTCTCCTTCCATGCGGATGTCACAATCATACGGTTATATCACCATATGCCTTTAGTTTACTTTTAAATTATCGAATGTCTCGAGAAGGACTGCAGTGAAAACGTTTTCTTAGTAGCTCCATCTGTGCTGTTATTTCCGCCATAACATTATTTTCTGAACATAACGAAGCCGAAATTAATGAGTTCTGTCGCTAGCGACACATCCATTAGTCTCTTAGCTATTTCGGAGAATTTATTCACAAGCTGTTCTCCCTTGGCTGTCGAATAAATCTGGAGTTTTTGCGGAAGGCTTTTAATGAATATATGGTGTAAGACGCCATCGTCTAATTGATTGTACAATAACGCTTGGGGACATTGCAATACTTGCGAATTTTTTTTTTGTCTAATTCCTCGGTTTCCAAAAGTTGCTGAAGCCTCTTTCTCACAAAAACTGAGTTATATATATATATTTTTAAGTTTGTAAAACAGCTTGCTTTGAGTTGGTTTATAATAAAATATCGCCTACATACGTCACTGTTTCCTATAGTAATACCAAAATGGGTCATTTTTCTTTTTTATTATGGTGTGGGGTGAAGCTCTTTCATGGAAATGACTGCTTCTCGTTGTAAAAAGAAGAGTTATAAGGCGTTGGAACGCAAAACAGACATATCGATGAAAGTCGGTCAGAGACGCATTCTCTTTGTTCTATTTTTAGTATGGTCCTGGGCATGACGATAAACTGCATCCGGCAACAAGTCCTCTGATGAGGAGGTTGTGAGGATCATGGAACCACCTGTTAATTGCTGTTGTTTCCAGGTCCACCCTGACCCGGAGTGGTAGCACCTGTTAGGGTCCCAGCATTGGGCAAATAGTTATTCCCCCAAACTGGGGTCAAAACGCTATGAAAGTATAAAAATAAACATATACATTTATAGAAATATATATACATAAAAATAGACTTTTATTGAAAAATATACATTTTTGAAGAAAAAATATTACCAGCAATACATTTATGAAGGAAAAAATTCTTACCAACAATATATTTTTACGTAAAAAACTCGAAGACATCTTCAGTTTTCTAAAATAAATAAAAAAATTTTTCATCCAAATCTAACTAAATCAACTTTATCACGATAACCGAATGTTTAAAAAATACCTTAAACCCCAACCTTTTTGGCATTAAATAACCTACAGAGGTTGATATTCCGTTAAACTCAAACTCAAACTATTTCCAGTATATTAATATTAACTTCAAACATATTTGGGCCAAACGTTATCTCGAAGTCGTGTAGTGGTTAGCAAGCTTGTCTCACCAGAATCTGTTACAACTGGGTAGTGAAATCGATCCCCATTGGGTACCCAATACTTTCGGCTGTGTGCCACATCTAAGCTTATGAAATAATTTTAGTAAGTTCGTCGTGGTTCTTTGAATATCGTCTTGGAAAAATAAATCGAAAAACTGACTTCGACTACCAGATAAATTTATTGCATTCACTTACACGCAAATACCCTTTGGAAATGTATTAATCCGTCACTTCTTCCAGTAGCTATGGGTTAAAAACCAGGACGGATTGTGTTCTATAGCCTTGGTTAGCAACCAGTCTACCGCAGAATGTAACGGCAACCTACTGCTGGAAAATCTTTCAAGGCATGATTGTTCAAGCGTGTTTCACGTATGGCACTGAAGTGATTCAACTGAGGCAGCATTTATAGATCAACCTTGACATTAAAACAGAACAACTGCCTAAAGGAATGTACTAAGAACATACTCCAATCATTTGAAAACGTCTATGCCAATAATACGCATTACATCGGTATTCACATCAGGTTATTACCATCCTACTGAGGCTTACGGCCTATCACGTTGAATACACCGGTTCTCGCTCGATCACCGAAGTTAAGCAATGTTGAGCCTGGTCAGTAATTAGATGAGGGTAACCGCTTGGGAATACCAGGTGCTGTAAGCGTTTAGTGACGGATGTGCGTTGTGGTGCAGTGGATATCGGCTCGGAAAGAGAAGAGAAATCGGTGAGCCAAGTTCGAATTCCAGTTGAATACCCTGCATTCACTTAAGCACTGGTATTCTTGGGAAAGGTATTAATCCGTCCCTTCCCTCCAGTTAAGGGTTAAATAACAGATCCCAGTGAATCTTGATACTCGAAAAGAAAAATTATTACTAGACACAAAACTTATATAACAAAAAACAAAAATAAATTGTTGAAAGAAAAAGGTATTACCATAAATTAAAAAATTAGTTAGCAATAAATGACCGGCCGGTGTTGATTTGCCTTACAAACAAAACAGCCAACCATCCTCCTGACATACCCTACCAACTAACACCGCTTTCTCCTATGTAACACTCTGCACAAGAGTTTCAGTAAAACTACCTTACTAGGGGTGAAATGATTATATATACACGACGCAGCTATAAAATCGATCACAGTTTCAGGCTGGGTTACATTCAATGCCTCTAAAACCAAGCTCATTACATTCCATCACCGCCAATCAATCCCCAATCTTCCGCCCTCGAGGAGGTTTCGTGCCTTGAGAGAATACTGGGCTTTAAACTAACACTCAACCTCAATCCATCTCTAAAGATGTAAGTGAAATTATCGGCCCCTCCGGTAAGTACCTGACTCCTTATCCTATTTTTAAAATAGCCAGATCAAACCGAAAATGGCATACTGTAGTATATCTGGCTAGAAGTTGCCCATACCTCACTTTTCAGTCTTTATATACTTCGAAGCGTCACAGAGCCATTGTTAGAGAAGAATTATTTTTTAATTTTGTAACCTCTCTCTCTCACACACACACACAAACACAGAAAGTATGTGGCGAGTATCTTACTGCTCTGTCGCTACCAGCATGGAAAATGATCTTGGTTTACGGCTAAGACCCACCCTACCACTTATACAGTAGCAAATCACCTGCTTCTCCTCCGTATTCAATTCGGTGAGAAGTTTCACTCAAAAATCTTCCTCCCGCAAACCACTAACCTACGGAACAGATATCCAAGAGGAATCTTACCCGACCAGCACAATCTTCACCTGCTTAAGTCTAGAGTCAACCATTAGCTTTCCCTCCTTAAAAAACTACCTTTTAATGTACCCATTTACCACTAGTTTCCACCAGCCCTTGCACAGTGTAATCTTTAGTCTTAAAAGCAAAATAATAATAAAAATCATTAAATAAATCTAAACTTATTTATATATGGAACTTTGTCTGTGTGTGTGTGTGTGTGTGTGTGTGTGTGTGTGTGTGTGTGTATCCGTTACCTATAGACTCCGAAATGGCTGAACCGATTTTCTTGAAAATTTACACAGTTGTACTATGAGCGTCTGCGAGTGTTTTTAGCTAGGTTTTGTGTCGAGGTACCCCCCCCCCCCCGATAAATATCGAAAATCGATAGTCGAAAAAATCGGGTTATAAAAGCATTGGTCCGATTTTAATCAGATTTGATACACTCATAGACAAAGACATAAGAAACGATATTCAGAAGTTTCAAGGTTGCAGTTCTTACAATACTGTAGAAAATTTGATATCGATACAAGGAAATCAAAATTTGACTTAACGTCATTCATTTTTCTTTCAGTCTACGGTTTCGCTTTAACTGGAAACAACTATTGCTTTTTAGTCTTTCGTGCCAACGTCCAAAGAGTCTGAGCTCCAAGACCATGGATTAGTTTTAAAGCTTCCATTACACCCGAGCAGCGCCAGGCTATACTGCTAGTTGATAATAACTTGCTGTCATCATTAGTGCGTTAGGCTGGTAAAATTAAATCCGGATAGGTGTAGGTACGTGCAGTGTTGTGAGACCTTAATGACGACTAACAGAATTTTTTAAAAAAGTAATTCTCCGTAAACATGAAAAATATATTTTTAAAAATTTCGATTTTCAAGGTCATCAAAACGATGGTAAAAAGTCTCTCATTATTTAGAAATTAAGATTTTTATACATTTTACTTCGTTACATTTTTTACCGAAATATATAAAACGGTCCCTTCCTGTAGAAACCTAATTTTTATCTCTTTCTCGCCACTAGTTTTATGTCTTGTATGCATATTTGTAGTAGTTATTTTGATAGTACATTTTGCATTAAACTTGGAAAATATATGTAGAAGACACATTTTTATCCTCACATTTTATTCGGTAGTTGAATCCCTAGTTGTTGCATATGAAAGTGCATTTCATATGAAAGTGCATTTCATATGAAAGTGCATTTCAGACACTAAAAAGATTATTTTATTTTATTTTTTTTTAATCATTTCACCCCGAGCAAGGCAGAAACGCCACTGATGTGCAGGGGGTTACATAAATGTAGAAAGATTAATTAGAAAAGAGTGAGGAGTACAAGCTAGTTAGAAAGGAACAATAGAAAGCTGAGAAAGCAGGTGCAATGACAGATACATGGGCGGAGAGAAAGTGAAGACTATGCAGGGGAGGGGAGAGAGCTAGAGTCCAGTGGTTAGTAGGTGAGTATTAACTTTGCTTTTAAATTTCTGGAGGTTGTGGCCGTCAGGAAAGCAAGAATACGGGAGCGAGTTCCACAGGCGGGAAGTGCGAGAGAGGAAGCTGCAGGAGTAGAATTGTCGTCTGCATTTGGCTAACCTGACTGTGAATCGGTGGGACCCAGTTGCCAGTCTGGTTGCACGGGTAAACACCTGTTGAGGAGGCATCAGTGACTTAAGCTCATCCGAGCAGAAGCCATGAAAGTATTTATAGAAGAGACATAGGGAGGCCACATTTCGACGATGGGAAAGATTATTTTATTTTCGAGTTTTCTGGTTAGGTCTTTGCCAAATTTTCGTTTTAGGTCCCGAAAGCTTTTCTCCCTTCAAATTTATCCAAAATAGCATTATTTCTGTGCAAATGTATATGCTGAACCCAAATCAACAATTAGTTATTGAAGAAACCTACCTTTTTTTATCTAAACGTTCATAAATGAAGGAGGACAATGAAGGAAGAGTCGAAGGAAGTAAAAGAATGAGGCTTGGCAGAATAAAGGAATGAAATAATTAAGAAAGAGGAGAATGAAATGAAAACAAAAAAGAACGGGGACAAACAACATATAAAAAAGTTGAGAAAGCAATTCAAGAATAAATCTAAGAAAAAGCAAAGAGAATAAAAGTAATAAAAAGAAAAATAATTGTAGAATAGAATGAAGAATGAATATAGGAATTTTTTGTTTTTAAATAAATAAAGAAATCTTTAGAAAAAAGAATGATTTTGATACATCGAAGGCTTTCGAAAGTGTTTGGCATGCTGACCTTCTCAACAAGGTCAAGGGCTATGGCGAACGGATATTTGACTTAATACAATTGTTAATAACAAACTGTGAAATGAAGTCTGTATTGAATCTTTCAAGTCAGAATCCATCTTACAAATTTATACATCTACCATTTATTCGTGCATTGAATATTGCTTCTATAACTTGCATGGTGTTGATACTTTGATCGTCAGATTTTTAAAAACATCTAAATCAGGCTCTGTAATACTCGTATTTGTCTATATTTCTTAAACGAGGTAGTATTTGCACTATTTACATTGTTCGGATTATTGTCCTCTTCTTTATAACCATTTTGCTACGTTTCTGCTGTGGCATGATCCGGCGTTCTTCAGATGCTAGGAATATACCCCAGTGATCATAATAAAGAGTTTTGTTCAAAATTTATAGCACCTGAAGGCCGGAGAGTATAACTGCCGAAATGTTGTAAAAATGGCAATAAAGATGAAGACAATAGTCTGAACAATGGGAAAAGTGCAGGGTCTGTAATCCAACTCTTCGCTCCAGCTGTAGTTTAAATAGCAGGACAGATTGGGTTCTATAACCCTATAACCCTAGTTGGCAACCAGTCTACCGCAAAAATGACATATGTCCTATAACTGACACACACACACACACACACACACACACACACACACACACACACATATATATATATATATATATACAGTAAAAAGAACCTTCAGATATTGAAGGCCATTTACATTAAATAAAAACAACCCACACTTAATAAAATCACATTTCACTCTGGTCATAACACATTACATTGCATTTAGACATATGGTTCTGTTAACATTTCGGTCTCCCACGCGGTGTAACGTCATAGAACCGCATTAAAATTTACGAACTGCCTCTGCTATTCGGTGACTGTTATCATTGCTTAGCAATATTTTATGTCAACAGAAGATAAAATCATCTTTGATGGTGGATGTATTTATGTTAACGTCCCTGTAACTCCTCTGAAGATGGCTCATGTGAGTTGAAGACTTAGAACCAACATAAAATAAATGTCCAAATGTTGGACAATTTTTTGTCTTTATTTTTACCTGAACTCAAAGCCAAAGCACGATGTTTAGAACGGCTCATGATTAAACAGAACAGATATTTATTGTCTGTTATATTTAACAGTATATGTTTAGATACACTAAATATTATATATATATATATATTTAAAAATATGCATATTATCTTAAGACTATAGCACGATTTGGAGTTTTATGAAATATCCTGTCATCAGGTGCTTAAAATACAAATTTAAAAAATTAAATAATAAATGAATTCTAAATTTCGTGCAAAGAACAAAGAACAAACTGCAGTTAAAACAATTATAAGTTTGCGTGGATTTTCGAGCGAATAAAAAATATATTAACGACTGATACAAACCGCCAAGAGAAAGGCGACTTTCTAAGCACAGTTTACATGTGGAACAAGGCCGAAAATATGGGACACCCAGTGAAGATAGAACTCACTACTCGATTGTAATAGGTTAGCAAGAACTCACAACTCATTAGATGAATTCACTGGACCTAACCAATGTCTATATCCACTGGGTCATGAGTCCTCAAATTCGAAATTCGAAATGTCGGTGCTTACAAGGGCCGAAAGGTCGTAAGCATTGCAATAAAGATGAGGACAATCGTTTGAACAATATAAATAGTGTAAATAATAATTCATCTCAGAAGTATAGACAAATGAGATTTTTTTTTTAGATAATAATGATTTACTGAAACAAACCCTGCTAATTAACACATTTGTGGGGAGAAGAGGGGAACCTATAGTTTTTTCATCGGTACTTTTGCCTAGATGAATATAATGCTAACCATTACACCGCTTCAAGGTACCCCAAACAGTCAAGAGAGAGACTTATTGCTCATTCTCGTCTTAACATTCTCGACTGAATTAAAGTGAAAATATTATATTGAATCTATTACAATGGCTGCCTCTAAGAAAGTTGTTTAAGTTAGTCAATTTTTCTCTCTACTTAGAGATTCTTGATAAAATACAAAAATAAGGGATATTATTGGTTCTGACCTGCCCTCTCGGCTTGTCACTTTACCATTGCCGTAAGGTAGCTTCCCTCTGTCTTTTCTGTAATTACTTTCATGGTTATTGTGTGGATCAAATATTCATGTTACCTAGAATTTATGAATTTTAAGCGCAATAGAAGAAGAAGAAGAAGAAGAAGAAGAAGAAGAAGAAGAAGAAGAAGAAGAAGAAGAAGAAGAAGAAATAATAGATTGGGGCAATTTTGAATCAATTCACTGTTTAATTGGTCAGATGTAACCGCAATTTCTATGTTAACAGTTTCTTTTCTCGAATTTCCCGATCGTGAAAATCTCTTATGGCTCCAAACTTTCCAGTTAATTTTTATTTAAATTTAAATGCATGTAGTGATATGATAAAAAAGCAACCTAGAAATTCTGAAAAAATACTAACGAAATTCGTAACTTTTGAATTTTTAATTTGCCTCAACAGTAGCTGGAATGCGCCACTACTTAGCGCGGCAGTTTCTGCCTTGTGCATTGTCAAACTCTCTGCCTTCGAGCGGAGACTAATAACCCACTTAAGACTCCGCCGAGAGGGTAGAGTCTCGTCTGGGGAACATTAGACAGTAAATGTCCCGGATTATCCACATTAAAAAGGCCATGTGCCACATTTTGTCTTAAGTGGGAAGGCAAATAAATTCTACTTCCCGCCTCTCAGTTGCCTGTCTACCCAAATGCATTGTCTCAGTGTATATTTAGGTTTCCGCCTAGTCTCAACAACGCTCACGTTTCGGTAAGGTAGGTGTTATTTTTTCACTCCGTTGAGGTAATTTCTTCAAACTCCTGCTATTCTTCGTCGTG
The DNA here is from genome assembly GCA_037127315.1 of Ascarosepion bandense. Lineage (NCBI taxonomy): Eukaryota > Metazoa > Mollusca > Cephalopoda > Sepiida > Sepiidae > Ascarosepion > Ascarosepion bandense. The sequence goes on along the minus strand of JBBBDQ010000209.1, from coordinate 693,191 downwards.
AGAAGCAGGTGACGATATCACAATCCTGTTTCAAGACAATTACTGAATAGTTGCTTGTAAAATTTTACAAGTATCTGAAGGTACTCTATATTATACTATTCCTTGGAATTTAAATAGCAGATAGTAATTTATCATTCAAAATTTTCACTCTCTTCTCAATGTTCAAATGTTTTTGAATGCTTATGAAACTGTTAGTAGTGGGCTTAAAGTTCATCAAGTTCGTCTCGTTGTATCATTCATCACGTTTCTGTCTGTGGGTATGGGCGAAGTTGCTGAATATATCAGACGCTTGGACGATCATGTCTCGAAAGAAATATGACTGACTCAGTAGAAGATTTTCCTGCAGTAAGTTGTCAATACTTTCTGCAGTATACTGGTTGCCAACCAAGGCTATAGAACTCAATATACCCTGCTATTTAACCCATAGCTGGAAAAAAATTAATACCTTTCCTAAGGGTATTTGTGCGTAAGTAAATTCATCGGATTCAACTGGAATTTGAACTCGGCTCTCCGATTTCTAGTTCCGAGCTGATATCCACTGCACCACAATACACATCCGTGTGTATCCTTTAAGACATTATATCGGAGTTCTTAGCGTCTTCTTTCTGAGTTTGACATACCTAACATTAATATCTGAATAGTTTTGACAAAATCGAATACTTATACATATTTTAACTTTGCCAATACGATA